>VZRF01011463.1:672118-951892 GCA_013396875.1 Vireo altiloquus
CGGCCGCCCCCTCCCTCCCTCGGCAGGCGGAGCCGTGCCCGCCCCCGGGCTTCCCCCGCCGCCCGGGAAAAGGGATGGGCTCTGGCGCCGCCCGATCCCCGCCCCTCCCGGTGGAGCAGCGCCCGGCGCGCCCCTTAAAGCCGTTCCCGCCCGCCCGCGCGCTCAGTCCGCGGGGCCGCCGCCGGTCACCGCGGGGAGGCGCCGGGACGGGGTGGCCACGATGCTGGAGAACGGCTCCCTGAGGAACTGCTGTGACCCGGGCGGGCGCGGCCGCCTCGGCTTGGCGGAGCGGGAGGCGGCGGCGGCTGGTGCCCCGCGGCCCGCCTGGGTGGTGCCGGTGCTGTCCAGCGTGCTGATCTTCACCACCGTGGTGGACATCCTGGGCAACCTCCTGGTCATCCTCTCTGTCTTCAAGAACCGCAAGCTTCGGAACTCAGGTAAGCGCTTGACCCTTGCACCCTGTCCCGGCGGCGGCAGGGGAGGCGAGCTCCCGGAGTTCCGCGGGCACCCTGGTCCTCGCCTCCAGCTGTCCTGAGGAGTCCTCCCCGCTTGTGGAGTCCGGGCGAGCCGCTCGCTGAAAGAGGGGGACCAGAGCCCCATCCACTGGCGCTTGCCCTGTAGTGTGTGCAGAGACCCCCAGGCTCTCAGTCAGCCTTCCCAGCCCACGCCCGCGCGCTCCCCTCGGGCTCTGTCCTGCCCTCCGTCCGGGAATGCGGGTCGTGGAGTGGTTCCTAATGAGGCATTATGTGGTCTCTATGGAGCTCCCGAGGAGGGGAATGGTTGTCATCTGCTTAAAATACCGGAGACAAAAAGCGTGCCCAAAGCGGTCGGAGGAATGAAGGAGGAGCTTTTAAAACTTGCTCAAGAGTCCTAAAGATGCTGTGCTGTGCATGTGTGGGGAAGCGGCTCAGCCCGCTCTCTGGAGCCTGCATCAGAGTTCACGGCACTCTTTCACGAAATCGTCTTCTTGTCTCCTCACGGCATATCCTTGAAACAGAACGCAACAAATAAAATGAGGTGTTTTCTTTGAATCGTGTCCACGGTTTCTCCTTGTGTGTGCTAGAATGTTGCTCTGCGGCTTTTACTTAACTTGCTAAACTTCTCATCTCTGCCGGGCTGTTTACACGTGTTTCAAACTACAAAACTCTGTAGTTAAGCACCAACTTCTCGGATTTGCCTCCTGGCCACCTTCCCTGATTCGCGCACGTCCCGCTGCGTGCGGATCTTACACCCCCTCCTCCTCTCCCGCTCGACAGAGCCGGTAGTTCGCTGATGCGCAGAGCTGGGCACACCTGCACTCGGCTGGGTGCTCGGTGCGGTATAAAGTGCTACCCCCGAAATTGTGGTGTCTCTACTACAGTGCTCAGAGTACCTAGCTGTTCCCGGAACTGCTCATTCCTTCGAGACTCGAGTGCCCTGGCTTTGCTGTGCGCACGCAGGTCGGGGTAACCAAACTTTTCTGGAAACTGGGGGAAGTCCGAAGCACTACGGCCCCCGCACTCGTAGCAGAGGTCTCTGCCGTCGCTCCTCGGTGCCAGCGGGTGCTCCCTTGCCCCGGGGAAGAAGAGACAAGCCTCTGACTTGTTTCTCCTGGGGGCAGAGGGGGTGTTGTTTGGGGGTTTTTTTTAACCAGTGTCTCTTCCCAAGCGCTGTTGCGTCTCACGTGCGGTGACTGGAAATCCTGCTGATGGGGGAGTAGGCGCTCGTTCGCCCTTGCTTTAAGTTAAATCGTACTTAGGGGCAGAAGCGGTTTATGGAGGATAAGTCTTGCGCTCCCCAGTCGCTGCACGTCTAACTGCAGGCTGGGGATGCCGGCAAGTCCCGTTTTCCTGGGGCGGAGCGATTACACCCCACCGAGCAGCACCGAACTTGAGAACGTCGGGAAGGGAGGTTTGGCTGAGCGAGGGAAGACACGGGGAGGCAGTTGCTGGTCCTTGTGCTTGTGCTTGGGCTGTCCCGAGGGGACCAAGCCGCTACCGAGAGAAGCAGAACCGTACCGAGGCCGGTAGTGCCGGCACGACCCGGAGCCGGAGCGCTGCGTGCTCCGAGCGGGACCGCGGCCGCCGAGCAGCGCCGGGCACTGCCCCGGGCGAGCGGAGAGGAGCAGAGAGGAGCGGGGCTGGGCTGGGAGTCCCACGGGACCCGCCGGCACCCACCGGCGCTCCCCGGCCCCCTCGGCGCGCGGGGAAGGCGCGTTCCCGAGGGATTCGCGCCTGGACTCCGGGGGGAGGGAGCGCCCAGGGAACAGGCTCTCGTTGGAGAGGGCGGCCAGCCCGAGGCATCAAATCCTGTCCGGGGGGAGGAAGAGAGGGGCTTTCTTCTGAAATGTTCCCTTCACCCAAACTACAGCGAAGGGGAGGGTTTGGACTGGAAGAGAGTGATGCCTGGAAGAGTAAGTTTCAAGACACTGATCAAAGTACTTAATGGCACCCTAGCACTGTTCAGGAAAAAAAAAAAAAAAGGCAAATGTGGTCGTCCAGTTCAAATACCTAGTAACTGATCTCCTTCTAGGATCGTCCTTAGTGTGATGTCACTGACCCTGTCCCAACGATCTCTTTATCCTTGATAAGTACTGTGAAGAATAGCAGGGAATTCCTTCTGCATAATCTTCATAAGGTTAAATACTTTTTAAATTTCCTGTTCTTAGTTTTACGTCAGGGAGAGATGACTCTTAGAGGTGAAACTGAAAGGACTTAATTTGGTAAATGTCCACAGAAGTCTTTTCAGGTAAAATTTCTTAAGGAGGAAGCAGAGTGGAAGAGGAAAACTGATGTGGGTGGAGTGATAAAGGATATGGGAAAGTGGTGGAGAGTTAAGGCAGTACTTGGGAGCCCTTAGCCTCTGATAAGGAAAGAAGATGGAAAAGCAGGTGGAATTGTAGTTTCCCTTTCTGAACAAACAAGAAATGACGCATTCATACTTGCAAGGGGAGTGAATGCGGTAGAAAGTGAAATGATGAGGGAAAATGGCATGAAAGGAATTAGACCTTGCCAGGAGAGAAAGAGATGAAGTTAGGGGAAAGGTTATGACAGGAGGACATCCAGATGGTCAAAGGAAAAAGGAAGTGCTGTAGTATCATGAGCACTCAGTTCCCTTTGAAGAAGCTAATGAGAGATTTTTCTTGGATGAGAGTTTGGGACTTCAAGTAAGTCATAGGTGTATAAGGAATAAATTAACCAGCTCTACTCACTTCTGTAGCACAAGAAGTATACTTACCTTAGGAAAGCAAAGCAGGACTTAAGCAGTTTCTCCAGGATTTATCAACACTATTCTGTTCTAGACTTTACAGAGAGATCTGATAAGTGGAAACAATGCAATTATGCATCACTCTCCTTACAATTAAAGCATGACCAAAAGTAAATCTATTCTAATGCTGTTATATAATGGGAGGGGCAAGAATGGAGTGAAATAAAATGACCCATTAGCCTTTGGGCTGGTACATATTATGTTCAGCAGGAGAGAAATAAAGAATGTCTAAGACTGGTGTTTCTGGACATTGCTCATTCACTCCTCAAACATGGGAATTTTGCCAGCCTTACAACCGAATGATTGTTTCTGATCATCCAGAAGCACCTTTCCCACATTTAAATTTGGTTTTGGGGGAAAATATGTGAACACTCTTCCAAGTAATACATAGCATAATTGGTATGAATCAACATGCTTGTCTTACATAACTGCACCCAGTCTTTTTGTGAGCGGCTGAGCAACTTCTGATCTCTCAAAGTGATTTAATTTACAGAAATTAATGCTTTTATCAGTTCTAATTTGGGAGGAGAGTAATTTCATCTAACACACTACAAAATTAAATAAAACTTTGTATAAAGTAATAATAAATTTAAATTAGCTTATCTTTCTATTTGAAATGTCAAATGTGTTCGGAATTTTCAAAAACAATTTTTGGTTTTGTGTGTCTCCAATTAAACATGCCCAGTTGAGGGCAGCTTTTAAATTGCTGAGCTTTTGAAGTGGTAAAGGTTACATGTGCTCAACAACCACTGCTGGATGATCAAGTATCCTGAAGGTGCATCAAGTAAATCAAAACCACTAGATGCTTTTAAGATCTTTAAAGCTACTTTTGTATAACCATAGCCATAAACATAACATTATGGGCTGGGTTAAGAACCTGGTAGGAAGCACTCCAGAGGGTGGGAACCAGCAAGGCATCTCCCAGAGGACAGAGATAAAGCAAACCATTTATTCTTCATTGGCCCTAAAGCCAGCATAAAATCAGTGAGAAGTGAGAATTAAGCACAATAACTCAATATCATTTCAAAGAGTAATGAAGACTTGGGACCCTTTGACTTTTGGCAGAATATTAATATTAACTTTGGTGCATTGCCAAAGAATGCATTAGTGGAAAGTGGTATTTTTAGTGCATTTTGTCAGCCCTCCTCACCCTCTATACTATTTTCTTTTCTATATATAACAGCTAACATAGCATGATGAGGCTCTGATTTCCATTTGAATAGCAAGGTGCTGTTGCAACACAAATTAAATCAAAATTCATGTTTCTTTTACCTGTAAGAACATGTGGTTTTGCATGTTTAGTTCTGTCCAATTTGTATGTTGCTCTAGGGCTGGACAATGCTTTTCATATGTGCATCTGTACAAAAAAAACCAATCCTGCACATAGATTTATGACCTTGGTACTCATCTGCTTACTAAATAAACATGTTCATGAATATAAGCAAGCCTTGTAGTCTTTTTCCATGCTCTTTCCCTTTCCATAGCCTTCACTCCACATTTCTGTTATATAGCTGAAGGTAAGTTATCCCCATTGTTAAATGCTCTTTTCAATTATTCTTCATCTCTTTGGCCACACCAGTTCTCTTTCCCCCCTTTATTCTTCCCCTATTATTAATTCTGTCCACTGGGGTACAGGATAGTTGTCTTCCGTGATGGAATCCATCTCTTGCAAAACTACACTAGAGAAACCTGTTTCTGAAACCACTTGGCAAAATCGTCCTTTAATACCAGCAGTGATGCTGACAAGAACATATTTTGATGAGCAGAGCATGAGATTCCACTCTGATAGTTTCAGCTTTTGTACTCCTGTCTTCTTGAACCCTGGATCCATGGAATTCTTAGCTCCAGGACTATGTGTGCTTGGCCTTCACATTCTCTCTCACATTCAGCTTGAAGGTACTCAATGCTAAGAAACTGATGGGAACATAGCTTCAACATTCACAAAAGTTCATAGAACCCAGCACTTAAAATAAAGTTCTTCTATCTCTTACCATGACTCAAACTCGTTTTAACTTTGCTTTAACTTTGTGATTATTAGTTGCTAACTTAGAGTGGATATTTTTATTTGTAGAATTACAATTGTCATCTAATTTGAGTGGATCATTTCTCCACCTGTTGAGAATTTTTGTGCAATATTAATGGAGAGTAAACACATATTAACCCCTCAATCTTTTTTTTTTCCATAGTAAACAAGTAAAATGCTTTTAGTTTCTTCTAAGCAGCTGTGCTCTTCATTTCTCTGCATGTTTTAGGTCTTCCAGATCACTTATCCAAAATAAATTAATCTGTCTTAAACAGAAAACTGACCTGCTCACAGTAATGCAGGTGTGTGGGGCCCCATTCTGCTGTCTGTGCTCAGTGATCTTCCTTCTCAGTGTCTCATGTCAGGAAAAACAAAGCAGGAAAACTTTCTGCTGCTTCAGGAGTTGTTTATTTTTCTTATCAAAGTTTCAGGAACACAGTCTCTGCTGCAGCTTTCAGGAGCACAAATGGCTGCTGCTGCTTGTCACAAAGGGTTTATATACTTTTTTATCACCAAATAGAAATATTTTACGTATTTTTTTTGTCTTTAAAAAAATATCTATCAATTTTATTAACATGTCTCTTCTACACTAGATTCTTTCTACCAATTACTAAATCACAGGAACTTAGAGAAGAAAGGAGGAAGAAGAAGAAGAAGAAGAAGAAGAAGAAGAAGAAGAAGAAGAAGAAGAAGAAGAAGAAGAAGAAGAAGAAGAAGAAGAAGAAGAAGAAGAAGAAGAAGAAGAAGAAGAAGAAGAAGAAGAAGAAGAAGAAGAAGAAGAAGAAGAAGAAGAAGAAGAAGAAGAAGAAGAAGAAGAAGAAGAAGAAGAAGAAGAAGAAGAAGAAGAAGAAGAAGAAGAAGAAGAAGAAGAAGAAGAAGAAGAAGAAGAAGAAGAAGAAGAAGAAGAAGAAGAAGAAGAAGAAGAAGAAGAAGAAGAAGAAGAAGAAGAAGAAGAAGAAGAAGAAGAAGAAGAAGAAGAAGAAGAAGAAGAAGAAGAAGAAGAAGAAGAAGAAGAAGAAGAAGAAGAAGAAGAAGAAGAAGAAGAAGAAGAAGAAGAAGAAGAAGAAGAAGAAGAAGAAGAAGAAGAAGAAGAAGAAGAAGAAGAAGAAGAAGAAGAAGAAGAAGAAGAAGAAGAAGAAGAAGAAGAAGAAGAAGAAGAAGAAGAAGAAGAAGAAGAAGAAGAAGAAGAAGAAGAAGAAGAAGAAGAAGAAGAAGAAGAAGAAGAAGAAGAAGAAGAAGAAGAAGAAGAAGAAGAAGAAGAAGGACAACACCCTGAATTCTCCATGTTGTCTCTATATTAATATATAGAGCAAAATCTAGAACTACAAACACATTCTCTGTGGTGCACTAAATAACTATCTCTTTATTGCTTTGGTGCTCTCAGCTAACCCAGAAGTGGCGGGAGATGGTCCCTCAGGCTTAGTTCCAAGGCTAAGCCATTTTTGGGGGCTTGAGAGATAAAATGTTTCCCTAGACAGTCAGGAGTTTTCTGGCTTCCCTGGGCTCCAATACAGGTGAAGTACCAACAATACCTTCAAGAAAATGTTAATATTTTATTCTGTTCCATCCTTTCCTGGGTGGACAAAATAGACCTGGTATGCCTTGAAGCTACATTTTCCTTTTATGTGGTAGCATCATGTAGATGACTGTTCTTGGTGCAGTCACTTGCTGATGCAGCTCTTCTTTTTCCTTTGTTACACAATTATTCCTTCAGTACCTGACCTCACACCTCCTGTTATTATACTCTATCCACTTTCTGCTCTTTTAGTCCTCAAGCAAAAAAAGATCTTGACATTTCCCTGCATCAGTGTAGGCTCTCAACTTCGTATTATCACAAAATTTCATTAGTTCTCTTTGTGTTTTGTGACATAATACTTCTGAAACAGACAAATTTAGTTCAATGTAGGTTATCTCCCTCCGGTCCAAAAATTTTCTTTCATCATCGTCCAGGCAGTGGTAGCAACAGACTGTGAGTGGCACCCTGGTGATTCCAAGGGTAGACCCATTTAGAGCAACCTCCCAGGTCCAGAAAATCCAAGTCCAGCTTTTATTAAATAAAGATGATCAGGTTAGTTGGTACAGCCACTTTGTATAAGCTCACATTGACTTTTATTCCATTTGTCTGTATCTGCATCTTTAATTTTCCTATCCCTCCGAGTTTGTCTCTCCAGCCTTGCCTACAATTCAGGTGAGATTAAGAGCCCAAAGATTTCTCAATTAATTCTTCCTTTTCAACAATCTCCCACCTTGAATACAGGTGCCATGTTAGCACATACTCTGTGGTAGACAAACGAATCTTCCAGAGGTGGCAACACTGTTTTACTGTCCTCATTACTCCCTAATTGATTTTCTGACTTACTGGGAGCACCATTCATGCAAAAAGGAACAGCATTTGTGCAGCACCACAGCAAAGGAGGAGGAAATGGGTAGTAGAGTGTGAGAGTACCACAGCTGCAAGTGAGTCATGGCAACACTGCTCTTTGGGATGCATGTGGGAGCCAAGCTCTGAGAGAAATCAAATTGCTCAAGTTTGAGAGAAATCTGCACTTCCCTACTGGCAGTGAGGACTAGAGAACATTTCAGCCCCTTTTTACAGGTCCAACATGTAGCTCTCAATGCTTTCAGAACATGACACCATCTCTGAGATAACAGATGTTAAAAAATTCCTGCCATCAAGTATATTCAATATCTCTGACATTTTTGCTTTATTATAGATAAGCTAATTCCTCACCTGTCAGCCGGCCTTGTCCCCAAGACCACCATTATTGTTCTTATTAAAAGGTCTAGCAAAATCTTTTTTCAAACAAGGAGCTATTTTAACCTGATTTTCAGGGTCCCTCTTCCCCATTAAGAATCCCTTATCTCTCATTTTCTCTTTTGTTACAGTGCTGAAAGGGCATTTTGGCCATTTTAGAAGTCTTTGCAAAATCAGTGAAGTTTAGGGGGTTTGTCAATTCCCATTTAATCCACTTTTGCTTTGTCTAGCAGTTTTCTTCAATGGATACATCTTTTACTTCTAGCCTCATTTCTTGCCCCCAGTATCCTTACTGAGACAACTTTTTCTCCATCTAGACCTGGGACTTCTTCTTATATTTTTTTCCTCTTTTAGATGCAAGTTACAGAGAATATTTTTGTACCTTTAATATGAAGAAATGCCAGACTTCCTCCACATTCAAGTCCCTAAGCTCCTCAATACAGCTGATTTCACTTTCCTAATTAGCTTCTTTTATTTATCAAAATGTACAAGCCCCCTTCTTAGTTATGTCTGCTTTGTTTATTCTTCCATTTAATTTAACCAAAATAATCTCATCTGCTTTCAATACAACCTTATTTTCTATGGCAGGCTCTTCAGGGATGTCTTTGTTCTTTATGAAAACAAAGGCTGGGGTATACTGGCAAACAGACTCTGAATTGAAATCTGCTGGGTGTATGTCCAGAACTCAGCTGCTATTTCTGTGCTTATTTTCCCCTTTACGTATGAGGACCTTCATTGTCCTGATGTTAAATTGGCTTCATTAGTGTTTTCTTACTAAAAGAGAGGTGTACTGCAGGTTTCTGCATTCTTCACTGCACATTGTCGTTACAACTCTCCCCCAATGTAATTTTGGCTTTTACCAGGATATCCTTTCGCGCTCTCTCTCTCTCTCTTTCAAACTCTCTCTACATTTCCCCTTCTTTTACGAAGACAATAGACCTTTTTGTTAGTATTTTTCTTCTCTGGTGCAATTCCATTCTAACAGAATTGTTTCCATAAAGTTTTATTTTTATTTCTTACTGGTTTTGGATCCCCTATTTTATTGCATAGGTTCCTGGCATCCTTTAACTGACTCTACTGCTTTTTATATTACCACTCCAGTTGAACTCCACAATGTTTGAGCTCCTATTTTCTATATTTGTTGCCACCACCTTCTTGAAGCCAAAATTCCCTTGCCCTGGGTGTTAAATGAAGAAACTATGATTTCTTCTCAAGCTCTCTTCCCATCTCTCCACTTCAAGTTCTTTTTATTCAATCTGCCAGCTTGGATTGCAAGCTGGTATCCCATATGCTTAGGTGAAGTCTGTCCGTGAAGATAGGAAACCTCTTCTCAGAAAATACCTCCACATGATCAATACTCCAAATCTTTCTATATAACTTCTAGAACTATTCAGTCATGTGCCCATGACTCATCTCATCCTTCTAATTATGCTTCTATTCTCTTCTTGGAGAGGAAACAGAGTAAGTTCTTCACCAATTCCATCTTCTTTTCTGTGAGACTTGGTTCAAACAGTAACCAAATGAGAAAATAAGTCTTTAAAGTTACTTATGAAATAATAACTCTAAACTTTGTTAACCTGTAAATAATTCCAAAAGTAGAAGAGCAAAGTGAAAAGCCAGTACTATAAATTCACAAAACAGGAAAATTACTTTAACAAAGCTGGTAAATCTTGCAGGTAAATTTAGAAAAAGTGAAAAGTTGAAGCCTAAGATTGTTCTAGATGAGAAAAAACCTAGAGGAAACAGAATTTTGAAGTCTTTCCGAAATACTGAAGTTTGTAAGGTACTTATGAGCCTGGAGGGATTGAAAGAAGTATTTAGGAGTACAGAAGCACCATAAATTAGAAAATAACTTCTCTATCAATCTGCATCACAGGGAATTCTGTTTAAGGTAAAATTGTAACCTGAGGCAGGTTATTCCATAGCCACAGGGTATTTTGTATCCTCCTTTGAAGCACTTGGCAATACCATATTGCCAAGTTATCATTGCTCTAAATTATCATTTACTTTTATCCTGTACAGTAAGTATTCCATTTATTGATAAGCAAATATGAAGTTTATTGCCAAGATCAGATCCAAGGTATTTTTATTTTAGAATTTAATAGTAAGTCCTATCCCACTTAGTAAGTGGAGCTATTGGTGTGCTAATCTTTAGAGGAAATAGAATGATAAGGATTTAGTTGAGCTGCAGAAACATGTTTTCTTGAACCTGAAAGAAGAATCTAAGGGTATATTTGCATTGTTTATTTCATTTGGCACAAGTCCGCTCCATGTTTCGAGGATAGGAAAACCAAAGGGTGCTATTAGTGTGATCCTTTTCCTGCAACACTCTACTCAAGCTCTCCATAGGGCCAAGTCTAACACAGTCACATGGCTTGCTTTTTTTTTTTTTTCAGCTCAGAGTATGAATAAGTTTCCCTTCATCTCCTTAAAATAACCAATGCAAACATACTCTCAGATATAGGAAATCAGAAGGAGCTCTTAGCAGCTGTATTATGGCAGTTCCAATGTGTCTTAGGAGCACTCCCTTTCCTGCCAGCTCTCCCCTGGACTCTGGACTGACATTCCTTTTGCAGGAATCACTGACTGCATGAGGAATGACCTCTCTGCAGTAAAGCTCTATTCTTGGATGGACCAGCAGAAGCAATTCAAGGATTCATGGTGCTCTTTGGCGCAATCAGCCAAAGAGCTGAGACCAAACCACCCCACAGAGCACTAGGACAGCTCATTTTAAAAGACTAATTTTTTCATCTATTCTTAGCAGATATATATTCACCAGGTGACTTGAATCATTGTGTTGAGGATGTTATAGGAGACTACACTCATTCCATTAAATCGGTGACAACCTGTTCTCTGCCTCTAGGAGTAAATTCTACTCCTACTCCAATTCAGATCTATTATGAGTACCACTACCTTCAGATATGCTTCAGATTTTGGCTTCTTAGAAGTTATCCTTTGCAAGTGCATATTGGTACCTTGACACAGACTGTCAGGTACATTGCCTTGGTCCCAAGAATAAATATGAAAGCAGCTATGTCATCCTGAGCTGATTTTTTTTCATTTGCAGAAAAGAAGTAATGCTATGGCAATTTTCATCTTCTTAAAAATCAATCTGAGCAGTTCTGTTTTTTAATCTTCCACCTTGATATGGGCATAAAACAGACTTCCTGACAGCAAAAGCCCACAGAGACTTGTCTAAATCACTGGGTGCAACATCATGGTGTGTCCTCCCCAACAACAGTAGCTGCTTTGGAATCTTCTGGTTTACTTTTGATGATGCTTTGGAATCTTTTGGTTTACTTTTGATCTCCAAACTGATAAGGACTGATCTATATCAGAGAGTCAGCATTTTCCTGACATTTCAGCTGCATATGGGACAGCTATGTCTTGACATGGAAACAGACAACAGCTTAAACAAGTCCATCAAACTACTAGAATCTTGATTGTTGTAATTCTTTTTGAATTATTTATTAATTATAGAGGTATTTGATTACACTGTTTAATAAATGCTGCTTAAATTATGTTTGGAGGAAAAGCATAACCTTTCTGACAGAGTTACTGATTTTTTCAGCTGTTTTTTATGGGCTTGGATCAGTTTCAATGTTTAAATACCTTATGAAGATTATAAGAATTTATATGATGCTTCCATAAATATTGTAATCTTTCTGCTATAGCACTGCATCTGCTTACCTGTTGGTTTAGACTGCCATATTTGCACAACGTAGGCAACAATTGTTGTCAGAAGATATCACATGCAGCTACTGGAGCTTACAGTCTGACTAACAGGAAAAATATACACTCGTTACATCAGCCTCGCAAATATAATTATGTTAACTAATTGTAGGTTTAGAACTAGCAGCAAATTGTAAAATCTATCACTGCAAAGAAGACATGAACGTATAAGTGGCATCCTCATGTCTCTATGATTTGCTCTAATACTGCCTGAAATTCTCAGTGTCCTTTCATTCTAAAGCCAGTTCCATTTTTCCAAACGATTCAAGTATACACAGCATTTCATTTGAGTGCAAAAAGGGAAAATAAACTTTTGTGAGATGGCTGTCACCTATGAATATATGTAATAATAATCAATCTAGGTATTCTTATGTTCTACTTATGGAATATTATCCACATAGTTTAATGAAAAAAAGTATTTATTCGAGATGCCCATTCTGTGCAGATCCTGTCTATGGAGAAGTTCATTGGAGTTGTAATCTTCAGGACTTTTAAAATATGTTCTTGGAAGTAGTCAACTCTATTCAGGTTTTCTACTGACAAGTAAAAGGCTGTTATATGGAAACATGCTGCTTTTCTTCAAGACAAGTTGGCGCAGTTGTGCCCCTGAAACAGGGATTTTTCTTCTAAGTCCCATAACAGATAAAAAGGAGTCGGACTTACAGTTTTCAGTTTTTCTTGTTGGTTATTCAAGTTCTTATCTCAAAATCAGAATGTCGCCCTGCACCTGGACATTGTGTTCTAAATTTCCAGCTGCAAGACCCTGAAACTGAGAATGCAGTGCTCTTTTAAAAACTTTTCACCCAATTAACTGTTAAAACGTACGATATTTATAATTCTGTACCAATAACCATCACCTATTTTGAACACATTTCCCCTACCTCGAATCTATTCTACCAATGTCTCTGTGCCACTGTCACAGTAGAAAACGGAGTAAAAGACAAAGAACTCTGAACATTGCCCAAAAACCTCCATCTTGCTTCCCTTTTACTTCCATGCTACAAAACCCAAAACTACAAATTTTTCACCTTGTGAACTATAATCTATCTTATATTTTTAATGTTCTTAATTTGTCCATAAGCGTGGGAAGCTTTTCCCATGGGCACAAATCAAAGACTGTGTCCTCTTGGGGTCCCAGCAAGGGTCCCAGACCCGCCAGGGCAGTTTGAGGGGTTTTCCAAATATCTTGGACTCCAACAACAAGTAAAGATGCAAGTGGCTACAAGTCACTACATGCCAACTGGGAGTTATCCCTCCTTTCTGTGAACTGCCACTTATGGTTCTTAAGACTCTTGGAAACATATTCAAGAGACTAAACATTCCAACCAGCTTGTTTGAAATCAGTTTTTACTCACTGGAATGAACAGGGTGTAATTTTTGGATTGTTACAGAGGAAAAAATACTTGATTAATAGGGGACTGGTATCTTTGTATACATTTGTCTTGTTATGTTAGAGGTCATGATAAAAAGAAAATTTAAAATTCAAACTCCCCTGCCACAAGTCAGATAGTACATCATTATGGTCCAGGTGTTTTACTGGTATAAAATATAGTGTCAGAAAGGGAGTGTTGTGCTGTGGAAATTTAGAGCACTCCTACTCGAGGACAAAAAGTGTCCCTGTGATATTTTTAAAGTAACTGCAAAAGTACTTGTTATCAGATTCACAGGTGGGGTTAGAGCCCATGGACAAAAGAGTACTTTCTGAATCAGTTTTCTTGTTAAGCAAGACTTTATTTCTTTATTCTTCCCTTTGCAGTCATTAGAAGTAAAATGTGTGAAATGTTAATCAGATGTTGAGGCAGGCCTAGTGGAAGAATGGTTTAACCATACTGATTTGCCTAGAAAAAATTATCTACTGGTAAGTGGGTTGAAGGAGTTTATAAGATTTTACCTATAATTATGGTCCTGGGTATGAAATATCAACTATGCAATCTAGAGTTCAATTGCAGCATTGGACATCTGTTGTTTCAAAGTAGAAGAAAAATTAACTAATTTGAGGTCCTGTAATTATGCCTTAAGTTAGATAATCTGAAAACAACGCATTCCTCTTTTAGTCACTCTCATGAAACACCTGGTAGGTTAGGACCATAAAGACTGTAAAACTTGCTGTACAGTCAGTTTCCTGGTTAAAGACGAAGCAAGAATATCTGCTCTGCTTATGGAGAGCAAATAAAATAGTTAAGTAGGTGACCTTCAAACACCTTCAAACATTCTCATGTAGTACATATAGTGATTTCCATTTGAGCGTGATTTAGTGAAAATTATATTGGTTCAGTCCAATGGCGTAAAAGAGGTGTGACTCAGTAGGTCAGGCAGACATAAGTCACCCATAGCTCTTTTTCTGGATCACAGGCCACCAGATCATGCACTGGGGTGCCAGCTGGACCTGCCACAAGGGGCTAGTCTGAAGAGCTAGTTGAAGTCAGTTCACAGTGCTCAAAGGTCACCACAATAGCATATGGAACAGGATTCTGCAACCAGGGTAAGCTGAACCTAGTACGTCAGTGTCTAGATAAGGAGGAACATTCTAGCCTTGCTAAAGCAAATGGGAATTGCTTTCTGAAAATAATTTTCCTAGGAGCTGGTGCCTCCTGCCTCTTTCTGTGCAGCCCCTACCACACTCCACACTCCACTCCCCTGGAGTTCTGTACCATTACCGCTCTGTAGATTTACTGGTCTGGAAATGTTTCGTGGTCCAGGTTCTCTGTTTGGCCCTGACCATTATGTCCAGTCAAAGACTGTTCAGTTTTGCTGTCACAAGGAATCTGAAGGCAGAAGGATAAGCAAAACAAATCCCCATCTACTCTAATCTGCACTGGGGTCTCTTCTTCTGACCAAGCAAGTCTAGCTCACTGTTAATGACCATGTCTGGTCTCCACATGCATAGTAACGGGTATAATCTTAGGTACCCTCTGCTATTTAGTAGATCAAATACACCCCTCATCTGTTGCAAAATTGACAGAATCTTGCTTCTATGCCCTAGTGAAAACAGTAAATATCATGCATACTCATTCCTTACTGGAACAGGTCACCCTGAGAAGCTGTTGAGTCTCTGTGGCTGTAGGCAGTGAAAGGCTGACTGGACATGGCCCTGAAAAACCTGCTATAGTTTATCCCTCTTTGAATGGGAGGGTCGGACTAGATGAACTCCAGAGATCAATTTCAATTCCCATGATTCTATGGCTATATTGGTTGCATGCCTGTCCCTCCTAATTTACCTATCTCAACAATATAATGACTTGCAGGCCCAGCCACAGCAGAATTTCTGTCTTGTCATTTTTCAAGGCTTCTACTGGCTCTCAGAAAAGACCTTGATTCAGCAAATGATCATTACACACTTTGTCTGCATTGAGTTGGAACACAAAGCAGCTAATGCTTCAGAAGAGAATACACAATCATCTTCTGTAAAAGCATTTTATTTATTCATCTGTTCACATGCTGTTTACAAACCTATGAGTATCATTATAAGATGAATCATGTCACTGTAGTTTGCTTTAAGACCTTGTTTCCAAAAGATGCAGATGGCAGAGACTGACAACAGCTTCTGAAGACATTCATCTCCCTATGCATGAACAGTGATGAGGCCTTCCAAAAGCTCAGAACAGAAAGGGTAAGACTTTTCCTTACTGAAAGGTTATAATGGCGATTTTCGTCAAGTGTCATCTATTTTCTTCCTTGGTGAAACAGGAAACAAGAGAAGAAGTTCACAATGAAGGGACTCCATAGGTTGTTAGGAGCATTGGCAACTTGTCAGCATAAGTGTTTTCCAGCTAGATGTTCCCGTGTACTCTATTTACTGCAGGGTATCAGATCCTGTTCTATAAAATTCCAGGATCCTCCACTGTGTCTGGGAGTTGAACAAGGAACACCTAAAAGTACATAGCAGCAGTAACGGGCTAAGATTTGGTTTCTTTTTTGCAGATGGAACCAGTTGACATGTACAAACTTGGCATATATTTGTCTCTGTAGCTCTCCCATGCTACTAGTCCTTCACCTGCAGCCCTGTGGAGCAGTTGAGCAAACCACTGTGGAAATTGCCACTTGCATGACTTCGGCTCTGTAAGTGGAGATCCCAGCATTTACACTGGTCAAAAGGTTCTGGCCTGTTTAAATTGGTCAACAGGGCAAAACTAGAGGATGCACCTTATCATGGCTAATCAAATCTCCTGGCCAATTGGTGCTGAGTGTGTCCCATCGTCTCCAATAGTCCCCAGTTTTCTTCAGTTCATATACCAGCCTGATAGCCTGAGTACCTTCAGTAATATCTTAAGCCTTACATTTTAGAATAGAATTATTTAATGTCTGAGATGTACTGGTTTGTTTGGGTTTTTTTAAATTCAACTATCTGCTAGCAAATATTAAAATAAAACAAACCACAAACCAAATAGCTTAACACAACAAAACACGGTTTTAGTTTGAACAAAATTATTTTAATTTTTCAATTTCTTGTCCTCCTTTCTAAAAGAAGGTAAAAGTTATTCTAAGGACTTGAGTAATGTTTTGTTGCAGTAACAAAGAAAAAAACCCATAATTTCCTTTGACAAAATTCAGTTTAATGACAGTAGCAAACATGAAAGTAATAATGAAGGTGATGGAATGAACTAGCCTTTCACACAATTTAACTTAAAATCTGTCAGGGCATAATAAACTTTTTTTCCAGAGTTTTTAGAAGAGAAATATCCTTATTTTGTTTGCTTTCACACTTCAGTCTTTTGTAGTCAATCTGGAACAAGTTTTGGGGTAGGGTTTTTGTTTGTTTCTTTAACAAAGTAACATCCTATAAGATGCAATGTATTTCACCTTTTTTTTCTATGTCATGCAATATAGTACTGAAAAAAAAGTTATTAAAAATTATAGGTTGCCCAGTTCTTTATAGGATCTAACTAGATTGCACCTGTTGTATTTTACAGTTTTTCATATTAGCCCCTTTGTCAGCAGTAAATGAGTTTTCATACTTGCAGTTGCACAAGTAGGTTTCCTATTCTTTCTTGGTTGAAGCAATCAACAGCTGTGATTACTTCAAGAGCAGAAAATTAATCTGATATGTACTGGCAGATAAAGAAAACACGACTTCTTTCATGAACCAGTGAAAAAACAGTATGTTTTTGTTGTTATTTAGTGATTGTGCTCAGCAGCCGGAGGTTCTGAGGCTGGGCTGCCACTGGTGCCCATAGTGCTGAGTCCTCAGAGTGAATGTCTTGGCTTTGCTCCCCTCATGAAAAGCAAAAGTACCCTAGAGAGAGACATCTAAACTGAAAAAGGGGAGATTTTAAACTGAAGAGGGTGGACTTAGATTAGATATTAGTAAGAGATTCTTTACTGTGAGGGTGGTGAGGCACTGGCACAGGCTGCCCAGAGAAGTTGTAGATGCCCAGTGCCTGGAAGTGCTCAGGGCCAGGCGGGGTGGGGCACTGAGGAACCTGATCCAGTGGAAGGTGTCCCTTCCCATGGCAGAGGGGTGGAACGGGATGATCCTTAAGGTCCCTTCCAAACCATTCTATGATTCTACAAGTCTATGATTCTCTCAGCAACAACATGGGCCTTTTCCATCCTAGACTATCCTCAAGGCAAGAGCCTGACTTCAGTGTTAGGGCATGGATATAAGGGATCTTCTCCCCTGAGCCTGCTGCAAAATGCAGCTCAGTTTCAGATGGCTGGACACACAGAACAAGGCATAGCTAGAATCATACTCTGTCTTTAAAAGTAGATAGAAACAGGCACTGAGGGAAAAAGAGAACAGAGCAACCCTATATGATACATCTGTATTCTTACAACTTGTGATTCCTTCCAGCTCAGAGGATTTCACAAACCTAGTATGGTATGGCTGTTAAGTAACCTTCAAACAATGTCTCTTACAAGTACTTTTCCAGTCTTCCCTTGAACACAAGTAAAATTTTTACATCTGCAAAATCTCTTAAGGATTTACTACCTAGTGCAGCAACCATCCCATTTTGTTTGCTTTTAATACAAATAGCTTTGCTTAATAACTCTACATCTTCTATTGGCTCCATCCCTCAGCATCAGTATGCCTCTATGATATCATTTGGGTGAAGAAAGCTGGACCAGTGTTGCCACTTTTCCCAGAGTATGCCTAACAGCTGTGGTATTATCTAACAGAGAAAAGTAAGAGCAAGGTTCATGAACCTGGAATGTTCTTCCTAACCAGTGTCTTGAAGAGTTCCTTCACCTGCCTATCTCAGTTTCTCAGCTGTTAAATCATGAGAAGGATTTTTCACTTCTTTTTTAATAAACATACTGATAAACAGCACTCTACAATACAAGTGATAACCTGTGTATTTTGATTCTAGGCTGAAATGCTTGAACATAACCTAGAAAGCGACAAGCATGTTAACCCCAGAAGAGCAGCAGGGCTGGTGAGTAGGGCACTCTCTGGGGACTATGGGAGACATAAGCTGAAGTTTTTTTCAAAGAAGGGCTCTTCTACCATGGAAGTGTCCTAACCACTAGGCCACAGTGAAATTTCTTGTAGTAGACCCTGTCTTGCCTCTTCTCCTTCCCCTTTTCTCTCTGAAAATACCCAGTACTGGAAAGGTTCCTGCAATGTCAGGAAGTATCAGAAGCCCAGGGAAGTATTTATCACCCCATAAATGTAGTACCTGATTAACGACCTGATTAACGATTTTGCTTTGCAAGAAGCAGTATTCTCCTCCTGCCCTGCCAGGTGATGCAATGTGCTGTCTCTGCTGTGGCTCCCGCACTAGGTGGCAACAGAGAGTCACACCGTCCCCATCGGCACCAGAGGAAGCCACCGGCGAGCAAAACTGTGCACCCAGGGGTTACAAACCTCAGGCCTTTTTACTAAGCTTTTAACAGCACAACATTTTTGCACCTGTAGTCTGTTAGGAAACTCAAGGCAGCAAACTCGTGGCAAGGACTGGCATTCCCATATTTAACCAGAGGGAGAAGAAGAGTGAGCACCCAGGAAAAGTGGAGGTTTTGTTTTGGGTTACACTCATACCTAGCAGCTAACCATGCCAAAAAACAACAGTGCCACTTAAGGTACCTCTTTTCAGTAAATTTGTGTCGACACCCGAGAGCTCTGCCAAACAAGCCTAAAATTCAGCCTCTGCAAATGTAGCTTCCAGCACTAATTCATAGTTGCAGATGAAGGGCCAAGAACACAGGTCTGTTCCATTCCAGGAATCTGCAAGTCACTAAGCTACAATTTCAAGGTCCTTTTTACATGTTAAGCTTCTGTTCTTGTGAGTCCTGCATTCTTTTGGGTCAGTCCTGTTTAATATCTTTATCAGTTATCTGGACAAGGGGATCTAGTGCCCCCTCAGTCAGTTTGCTGACAACACCAAGCTGGGTGGGAACATTAATCTCCTGGAGAGCAGGAAGGCTCTGCAGAGGGATCTGGACAGGCTGGATTCATGGACCAGAGCCAACTGTGTGAGGTTCAACAAGACCAAGTGCTGGGTCCTGCGCTTGAGTCACAACAAGCCTGGGCAGTGTCACAGGTTGTGGGCAGGGACTGGGAAGCTGCCCAGTGCAAAAGGACCCGGGGGTGCTGGTCAACAGGGGCTGAATATGATCCAGGGTGTGCCCAGGTGGCCAAGAAGGCCAATGGCATCCTGGCCTGGATCAGCAATAGCGTGGCCAGCAGGATCTGGGCAGTGACCATCCCCTTGTACTTGGCACTGGTTAAGCCCATGTTCAGCTCTGGGCCTCTCACTACAAGAGACACTGAGAGGCTGGAGTATGTCCAGAGCTGGGGAAGGAGGCAGCAGAGGGAGCTGGAGGTGTTTAACCTGGAGAATAGTAAGCTCACCTTTAGGGGCACCTTATTGCTCTCTAAAACTACCTGAAAGAGGTTGTAGCCAGGCAGTGGTTGTCTTTTCTCCCAGATAACAAGTAAAGGGACAAGAATAAAATGGACTCAAGTTGTGCCAGGACTGATTTAGATTAAATATTAGGGAAAATTTCTTCACTGAAAGGGTTGTCAAGCACTGGAACAGGCTGCTGAGGGAAGTGGTGGAATCACTATTTAAATACCCTGGAAGTATTTAAAAGTTGTAGATAGGGAAGGTGGGTTAGTGGTGGACTAGGCAGCACTGGGTTAACAGTTGGACTTAATGATCTTGAAGGTCCTTTACAATCTGAACAGTTTTATGATTCTACTCCCAGTGATGGGTTTTTCTTTGTACGTATAATAGGATAATTATAGTGACCAATTATTCTAAACAGTTTCATAGAACACACATTTCCTAAAAAAGAAATAACCTGGATGTTCCATAAACTAAAGGCAAGCTTTGATCCATTGTTTATGCTATATTTTTTGCTAGAGTCTCTAAAATATGCTGTTCTAGTGGAAATATATTGCCTGTACCTTTCCCTTACATCAAAGTCTGCAGTATGCCTCACTAGTATCTGAAATCATGAAACATAACTACAAAAGAGCATATCACTGCTTTTAAGCTGTCATATTCAAAGAAAATAAACACCCATCTGGCATTTGTTTGGAGCATTATGTTACACCTTCTGTTAGCAACACACTGTTGAACATTATACCAAATTAACATGTCTCAGTAAATCAAAGCTTACCCTAGGTCTTGGCTTGTACTGTCACAGGGAATTCAAATGTCAGTGTGTGAAAGACTCAATTCTCTGCTCCACCCGCTGCCAGTGCCATAGATGGAAGAGGGTGATGTCTATATGCAATGTATAACTACTTGGTAAACAAATGTGTAACAGCCAAAAACCCCACCTAAAAAAAACCCCCAAACAACACCATGACAGATGATTAAGCATTTTCACTGGTTTCAAACCAAAGACAGAAGAAAAAACTTTAAAAAAATAGTTGCTGATTGAAATTGCTTCTGGTTTTCATAGACACATTAAAAGTCAGTATTCTTTTCAGAAGGCAGATGCTTAGCCCTTAAAAGTTTTGGCCTTACCAAAAATTTTGTTCTGTGAGTAAATTCCTACAATATCAAGTCATATCAAAATTACAAGAGAGGGAAACTGTTCTCTTTCTCCTGTTAGTTGTAGTAAGAAAACCAATATGCAGGAATGATTCATGAAATATCAGTCTAGTTCTGTTGAACCCAAAGTCAATATCAGAACTTATTTTCTTTTTTATGCATACAACTATCAGTGTTTAAAACAGCACAGATGTGGATCTTTTTGAATACACGGCAAGACATTTGGCTTTTAGTAACTACTGCTTGTAATTAAGAGGTCTTTCCATTCCAGTGAACAAATGTTTTTCTTACAAATTAATATACCTCACTCTCTTATGAAACTGAAATCTAGGAACAATTCCAGAAGTAAATTCCAGAAGCAATAATAATTCCAGCTAGATGAAAATTCTGTGCTTTGTATTTTGTTACAAGCAGCAAAAAGTTACCTCTTTAGTTATGTTATTAATTTAATTTAGGCAAACCTAAAAGCTAAGGGCTAGGTGTATCAAGGAACATTTACTTTCTCCAAGCACATAAAAGGTGTCTGAAACCTTTGATTTCTCAAAGTGTTGATTATTTATATTTTATGAATTAGGAAAGTTTCTCTCTACTTCTATAGATTATTCATTGCAGTAATAAACATTAAACTTAATTCTGCAGTCATCCACAAAGACAGAAAAATACCATTGAGCCTTACTTTGCAGTGCACAGAGGGAACATTCAACCCTGTAAACAGCCATAGAAGTGACAAATCACCTGAGGCCTTTATAGATATTGGGCCATTTTTCTTCTGAGTTGTAAACTAGTAAATTAAGTTTTTGACAAGTTCCTCGCTAACTCTATTTATTCATTGCACCTGGAATTTTCAAGAAGTCCTAAATTGCATTCAAAACTTTGAAAATATCTTGCTAAATGTACTTTGCAGTAAATTTCCAAGTGTGATTGAAAGAGCTGAATGCCCACTCTATTTCAACTGAATAATTGCATTTTAGTTAGAAGCTGATGCTAGGAGACCTTAGAGTTTTGATTAATCTTAGTGAACACACCCCAAACAAAATTCTCTTTTTCTCCAAAAGGCATTCTAAAACAGAAAAAAGAGTCTTTTTTCCTTCCTTCTTTCCATCCTTTTATCCTTCCCTCCATCTTCCAACTTCTGGCTTCCAACTTCCAACTTCCGACTTGTCTATCTTCTAATGTCAGATACAGTGATGAAAAAACATAAGAGAAATTCTTGTTGCCATAATGTAAATACATTCTGATAAAGATGCCCTGTTCTTTTGTTAGTTTTGGTTTTTGTCTGCTTCCCATATGTCTAGAAGAGGCCTTCACAGTCATCTCATCCTTCCTGTACAAAGGGATCAGCTTTGTCTAGGCCAGTACTCACAAATACTTGGTTTCTGTTTTCTTACAGCCTTCAATGGCAGACTCAAAGCAAGATCTTCCCACACTTTCTTCTTCTTGCCATTGAAATCTATTTCTTGCTGTCTGCTTTGAAAATGCCTTGTTGTGACTGAAGTTTGCTTATTCACAACAATCATGGGAGTGGGTTATATCCTTCCTGCTTAGCTTATTTGAAGTTATTCTGTCCCACTCAGTTGTAAACCTAATTTGTTCAGTCTTTCCTCACAAATCATAAAGCTGCAGCTATGGAAACATTTATGCAGCTTTTAAAAATATATAAAACAGACTACTAAATATATAGCAAGGAACCATCTAAAATAAGTTGTGCACCACTCTTGAGATGAGCCATGTTTCTGAGGGTACAGATGGAAAATCCGGTGTCCCATTAAGTTTACTTGCTGTTGTGCAAATTCTGATGAGCATGGATGTCCCCTAAAGTGTATGGCAGAAAGATACCTCCCCATTTCTTAATTCAGGAAGCTACTGATGTAAAGCAGGTGGAGAAAACAGAGTAGAGGTGAAATTCTGTCATTTTTGATGAGGATATTTCTACATGGTCGTTCCTTTTATGACTTCCAGTAAATGCCATTCTCAAAATGACATGGAGAACCGCTTTGTTAGTTGAGGACAAGTAAGCTCAGAATTTCATCCAACTGCTCTTTTCAAAAAATAATTATGTTCCATGCACAATTTTTAAAATTGCTTGGATTTTTGGCATATCAATTCATGCTGTGAAGGACTTTCAGGAAAAATAAATAAGAGTATGCAAGCTATATACAAAACCATACAAACCATATACATTTCACGCTACCTAAATGCCAAGAATTCGCAGTTACCTCGAACGCTTCCATCAGCGATGCCTCCGTTTAATCCTAAACATCCACTGGTCTGATTATGTGACCAATGTGTCTGTTCTTGAACAGGCAGGGGTCACCAGTATCGAGGCCATGCTGATGAGAACGCAGCTGCGCTGGGCAGGGCACGTCTCCAGGATGGAGGATCACCGCCTCCCGAAGATTGTGCTCTATGGTGAACTTGCCACCGGCTGCCGCAAGAGAGGAGCCCCGAAGAAGAGATTCAAGGACATCCTGAAACAACACCTCAGCCTTGGCCATATTGACTGCCACCAATGGTCCACTCTGGCCTCCAATCGGGATTCATGGAGACACACCATTCACGACGCTGCTGCTTCCTTTGAGAACGCACGCAGAGTCAGTCTTGAGGAGAAGAGACAGTGCAGAAAGAACCATTCCTCGCCAGTATCGCCAAAGCAGACTTTCCAGTGTGCCTTTTGTGACCGGATTTGCCTATCCCATATTGGTCTTTTTAGCCACCAGCACGCTTGCAGCAAGTGTGGGTAGCGCCCTTCCCAAATCTTCGTTCGCGAAACCTAGCCATGACTGACTGACTGACCTCTATCTTCTATAGTGAACTTCCTAAAGAACATTTTTTCAGGAATATAGTTTGGTATCCCACTAGTTTATAAAAATACTCTTGGATACAATGTCAGAAATTTCAAACTGATGAAAAGGACACTGTTTAAAGAGAGACAGTAGGGCTCAGCCATATCACCTATACTCTCTTAATGTCATCAGCAGAAAATTTGAGTACTTTCTCTTGCATGTGTGGAAGTTTTATTTGTATAATTAAATACGCCTTTCTGCAGAGGGTGGTGAAGGCAATTCACTCTTCCTTAGACAATCCAATGAGAAAATAACTGCAGTAGGGGTAGGCCATTAATGCAGAAAATATCTATACAATAGAGTATAGATATTGTGTAGCAATTTAGAGCATACATAAAACAACACATCCTTCCAATTGCTATAGACCTAGTCATTTTATATCCTTTTCCTTGATACTTGTCAAACCCATTAGCATTCCAGTGATATCTTAGAATAATATAATGGCTTACCTACCTGGCACAATTTAGATTTCTTTTCTTTTTCATTTTATTCAATCCAGCTGTGGAGTTAGCTACACTTAAATCAGCATGTGCTTATGTAACGGATCATTGATGGCTATGTTTTTTAAAGATAAAAAGAGCAAGGACGATATAATCCAGTCATCAACAGATTTGAAACATCAGGTTTCTTCAGATATTTCTGTGCTGTTCTAAGTTACATTGTAAAATCATTTCCCTGCTGATCCTATATACCTGCTGCTTGCTGACATCATCAATAATTTAGCATTTCAGACATTCAAAATAATGTAACATTTTTCTTCTTGTTCACAGCTGTGCTTGCTTTCAGATTTATGCCTATGTATTTTTCTTTCCCTCCAGGTAATGCGTTTGTGG
Source organism: Vireo altiloquus (assembly GCA_013396875.1). Taxonomy (NCBI): domain Eukaryota; kingdom Metazoa; phylum Chordata; class Aves; order Passeriformes; family Vireonidae; genus Vireo; species Vireo altiloquus. Next base: position 696,496 of record VZRF01011463.1, read on the forward strand.
TGAGCCTAGCTCTGGCTGATCTGGTGGTGGCCTTGTATCCATACCCACTGGTGCTCTTAGCTATTTTCCACAATGGATGGACACTGGGTGAAACGCACTGTAAAGCGAGTGGCTTTGTGATGGGATTAAGTGTCATAGGCTCCATTTTCAACATCACTGCAATTGCAATAAACAGGTATTGCTACATATGTCATAGTTTTGCCTATGACAAAGTGTACAGCTGTTGGAACACAATGCTGTATGTCTCCTTAGTCTGGATATTAACAGTGATTGCAACTGTGCCAAATTTTTTTGTTGGCTCTTTGAAGTATGATCCACGCATCTATTCATGCACATTTGTCCAGACTGCAAGCTCCTACTATACGATAGCTGTTGTGGTCATTCACTTCATCGTCCCTATCACTATCGTCAGCTTCTGCTACCTTCGAATTTGGGTTTTAGTGCTTCAAGTTAGAAGACGAGTCAAGTCAGAAACAAAGCCAAGATTGAAGCCAAGTGACTTCAGAAACTTTCTTACCATGTTTGTGGTTTTTGTGATTTTTGCCTTTTGCTGGGCACCTCTAAATTTCATTGGACTGGCTGTAGCCATTGATCCTACGGAAATGGCACCAAAAGTTCCTGAATGGCTATTCATTATAAGCTACTTAATGGCCTATTTCAACAGCTGCCTTAATGCAATAATATATGGTCTTCTTAACCAGAATTTTCGGAATGAATATAAACGAATTTTAATGTCACTGTGGATGCCAAGGCTTTTCTTCCAGGACACATCCAAAGGAGGAACCGATGGCCAGAAGAGCAAGCCTTCTCCTGCTTTAAACAACAATAACCAAATGAAAACTGACACCTTGTAAATGTGTAATAGTCAATGCAAGAGTTTGTCATGGAGAAAACCAAGATCATAGTTGTAATGTTCAGCCATTCCTGCTTAATTTTGGGGAGTCTCGACTTGGATCACACTTTATGACTGCAATACTGTCTTCATAGTAAAGCACATTGTTCTCAATTCATGATTTATACAAGATATCAATTGAAAATGTGTTTCAGAATTAAAGCAGCAGGTGGGTGCAAGCTGTTTTAGTTCTGAGAGCTGAATCCTGCTTCCAGACATATGAATGAGGTATTTTTTTACTTCAGCAGGAGTTTTGCATTCTTTATACAAGATCAGGATTAATTTCTTAGAAGATGTAGTGAGTCTATGTGTACAGCAGCTCATCAAGGCTCTGGAGTGGTATTTTCCTCCTGTCTGTATCGAACAGAGAGTGAGACAGACACTCTATTTTCCACACATAAGCCAAACATTGCGTTTCTGTGCATGTACTGGTGAACCGACAGTAACGATGTCTTTGAATCAAATTTGTAAACTGGAGAGAAGAATATTTGTGTAAAAGCAAATATTAACATTAGAGACTTTTCCTCACAGGTTTTTCACACTCACATACATTGAGAATGGGAATACTCAGTAGTAGTGTGTCTACTCTGTTCATTTTTTGTGGTCAATTTTATGGTAGTTAACGTAATACAATTGGTTGATTTCTCACAGATTTTCTTTATACAATATTCTTCCTTTAGAAAAGATTGAATTTTCTTTGAACCTCATTTATTTACCAAAATATCTATATAAAATGTCATTTGATGCACTTTAGCACAGCTTACACATTTGCAGCAGACTCGAATTCATAGCATATGACTTGTGATCATCTGGAGTGGCAACTGAACACCTAAACAGGATATCCTAGATCATCTCAAATGATGCTAGAAGAAGAAGCCCTTTTAACTATAATAGTAGCTGAGATACTTGACTCTAACTTCGAACAAAACCCACTGTTGGTGTCTAACCTAAGACAACCTTCAAGGTTCCCTATAGTGGAGATACGTTTCCTTCCACATGTGACGATAAACCCACGTCCAAGGATGAGATTAATTACTTTGTGGAGGTGCTGGTCTCCTTTCACTGACTTTAGAAGTATCTTTGATCACTAGTACAAACATCTAATTTTGGATAGCTAGTGAGGGATTTATCTTGCCTAATTTGGGTAATCCAGTGTTGATATTTGCACACAATCCATTTTCTAAATACCCACAGTAGGCCATAGAGTACTAGGAAATTATTGCTTTTCTTTTGAAACAGACATCTTTATTGGTCAAGGGAGCTGATCAAGAGAACTCAGTGACTGTACCTTCACTGACTGTAACAGAGATCAGGTAGCTCACACACACACATTTCAGGCAAAGACAGGTGATCTAAATTCCATAAATAGTGTACCTACACTTCATATTTGCAGTTAAAAAGATTATTTTCCACTTTATTTTTAAACTCAGCTCAAATTCAAACTGGATTTCTGTTTTTCCAGGTAACACATTGTAACAGTGACTGTGCAGATCAGATTACAATTTGGGTTGTACTACAGAGCATTATAGTGATTTACACAACGTGGTTTTACTCTCTCTAAATCAGACTAGGGATGTGTGTGCAAACGCACAGCCAATGAGCTTATTTTATCATTAGACTTGAAATGCACATTACTCTTAGGATTTCTTAGCAGTGCTGTTCAGAGTAGAGGAGCTAGGTCTCTGGTAAATCCATGTCAGGTATTGAAATGGGACAATGAAGAATTCAGGTTGCTATTACATTCCAGTTTGGGTTTCCTGACCCTGGCTATTACGAAAAATATTTCTGTAGTAATATTAATTTGTACAGTAAATATACTGCTTCTGAAGCCATAAAGATGTATTGAACATCATCCTTATGTTGGTAGACTGATAGAAAAATATCAAAGAACCACAGTATTTTAAATGTTCTATTTGCTTGCCAAAAGCCTATGTAAAGTGCAGCAAAGTAACAAATGTGATTATAATTTTAGCTGCTTTCATGTTTTTCACATGATTTCAGATAATCTCAGAAGTTCAGTACCCCCAGACTCATACAGTAGTAGACTGATAAGAAGCTGAAAACTTTGTGCATAAAGGTAGTAAAGAGATGGGACAAATATAACCTGGTGGCAGAAAATAAAAATATTGTGGTGAAAAGTAGCAATCATTAATAAGTAAGTTTTACCTGAAACATAAGTTTGTAAGTCTGAAAAAATTTCAAAATGTGCTGTCCTTCTTCCTGACTTCCCCAGAAAGATACGAAACACAAAATCAATATACATGTATATCTTCATGTAAAATTTCCCCCAGAGTAAATAAGGAGTTTCAGGAGTCTCTGACTTGTAGAAAAGAATATAAAATTTTATTCCCTGTCAATCCTTCTTTTTCTGACTTCTTTGAATACTCAAAATTGTGACTTGGAAGTCAAAATTTGTTGTCTGACTTATAGATGAACTATTATTAGAAGTAAATTGGTAGATCTTTGTTTATTACTTGCTGGAATGAGTCAGAATAGAGTCCAAAAATATTGGTTTAGCTCCATAAGGTAAATTTAAGTGTTAGAACCATTTCTTTGGCCATAAAAATGAGCTGTTATCGCTCTCATGGGAAGACTTGAAATTTGTATAAAGTCATTTTATAAATTACATCTGCTCTTTAAAAACTAAATATCACTTTAAGAATTCTTGTTCTCATATGTTCCCAACTATCCTAAATGAAGCTCACACAAATAATTGATTAGAGTCACAGAATCATGGAATGGCCTGGCTTGGAAGGGACCTTTAAGATCATCTAATTTCAACTGCTCTGACCTGGTCAGGGACACCTTCCACTAGACCAGGTTGCTCTAAGCCTCATCCAGCCTGGCCTTGAACACTTCCAGGGATGGAGCATCCACTTCTCCAGGCAACCCATGCCAGTATTTCACCACTGTCACAGAGAGAAGTGTTCCAAAATTGGATCCTTCCTCACAAATGATGGAAAATTTTTGGAACAGTGCTAAACTATTAGGCGTGGATTTTACCACCACAGCAATACCTGAAAGGGACCCTGCAGTGCATGTGGTTGCAAAGTCAGTGGGGCTGTTATTGTGCCAGGTACTGGTACTCGTTGAGTCATGATGTATGGACAATAGCTCATGCCTGTTAAAGTAACTTTTATACCATGTATTACTACAAAACATTGCATTTGAGTTAATGTGGAAATCAAAAAAATCCATAGAATTTTAATTTTCCTGTAAGAAAATTTCCTGTAAGAAATCCATAGAATTTTAATTTTCAATCAAATGCATAAAAATTATATTAGATGACTAAATGCAGCTCTCAACGGTGAAAAGTCTTCATGTAGTAATGTATATTTCTACCTGCATCAGAAGCCTTAAATTATTTTTCTCCCTTTTCGTACTTTAATTCAAAATCCCTTTTCCCTTGAATTAAGTTTGAAGGAAAACTTTACCAATGCACTGTAGAGAGGTGATATGGTTATAGCAGGATTTGAAAGTATAGTCAGGAAGAACTGACTATATCAGCTTTGAACAGATTTATGCATCTTTGAGGAAATTATTACTTTTGTTATATAAAAGTATTTACACCAGCATATCTGATATAGGCACTTTAAGAAAAAAGAGGAAAAAAGTCAGGTAGACCCTGTGTTCTGCACAAGGTAACTAGTGAAGGAAAAACTAGGGCCTCAGGGACAAAGTCTGTTTCCAGAAAATGTGGAGTGTTTTCAAACTTTTAGTGTTATCTTGATTAAAAAGTGTTGTCTTTTCTATTAATTAAAATAAGTAAATGTATTCTGGAATTGTTCTTACAGTATAACTCAGATTAGAAAAAAGCTTATACTTGCATAAATGGGTGAAGACCATTTGTAAATTCTGTTTCAGTAAAGAGAGAAGTGGAGGTGTGGTAAAGTCTAAATGAGACTCAAACCATGCATTAGTCTTATCCTGTCTTTCTGTACAAGTGAAAATGTCATTCTCAAGGAAGAATTAAAACAAAGGTACAGTCCTATAACTGTTGACTTTGATGAGATTTCTCACTAAATTTTTGACTGAATGGAATAATTCTGCCCTGCTCATTCTCAGGGGCAGAAATGTATTTCTGTCTCTCCACTTCTTCCTTTAAGAACATACTTAGATAAAAATTATTGCTTTCATTTCCCAATTGTATTTTAATGAATTGCACAAGTCTGGGAATTTGCCAATGAATAAATATATATGGAAGATTGTATATATTTCTAAATATGTATATAACATGATTTTGGTCATCTGAACAATTTGTTGCACTTAAAGATGTTTACAGATTTAATGGAAAATGAGGAAGACAATTTATTTTCAGTCATCTATTGATATGTTGCTAGTTTAACTGGATCTTGCACATCATTATTATCTATACAAATAAATCAGTATTTTACCTCAAGTTACAGTGAGCATGCAGTGAGACCATTATGAATGTCAGCTGCAGAACACAAAAATGATTCCTGTTCATTGTCTTGTTAGTAGCACCTTCATCTGACTAATAAGATTATTTTTTCACTCTATATTTATAAATATTTTTGTGGCATAAAATTACTCTGGGTTAAGGACATGAATGAGCTGTGAAAAATTGGATACTCCTAATTTAACAACCGGAGTTGGAGATTGAATCGACAAAGAACGTGACACAGTGTGTGACCCCCTGGACTCGGTCACAGAGGTGGAACTGTCCCATTCTCTAACTGTAGAGACTCGTGTTCAGCCCTGGGGATTTTAGTTCTTGTGGATGGCTGGGAAGGTCTGATGGAATGTTACTGGAATTCACTCACAGAACAAGTTAATCTCATGGAATTGTGCAGGCAAAACTCCAAATAGTTCAGTGGCTGCAGAATGAAGCCTTGAAAGTGCTATATAAGAGAATTCTTCTTTGGGAGAACAAAGTAGAGCTGGCCACAAAACCAGCATTTAAAAAAATCATGTTTTATGTCTGAAATAAATAGCAACTAATTTGGCTCTTCTGTAAACCTACTGAGGTTCCCTTTACTTACAGTCGTGATAAAATCAACTAAATGCATGTGAACTAATAGTACAGGCAGTCATAAGTGAGGTCTGTTTTCATGCCAGCTGTGTTTTATTTACAAACTAATAAACAGTGAGGTTTTGCTCAAGGAAGAAAAAAAAAAGAAACAAAAAAAAAGCCTGCAAAAACAATTCATGTGACCATACTTTTAAATCGCTTGTGGCAAATAACCAGTTTGCCTGTATTTAGTGTAACCGTAACCATTACATCTTGGGAAGAAAAATCCAAAAGGCTTTGCAAAAATTAAATTATATAGTCCAGTTCCAAAGCAAAAGATACTCAGCTCTAGAAACGTGCTCTCCTAATTTTCAGAAGTCTCTACAGGGTGCTGAAATATACACAGGATGGTGTGAGGGCAAAATGTGGAAGACGCAAAATTGCAAATTTAAATGCTCTTTATTTTGCCCACAAAACAGAGCTTGCCTGACTACTCTTAACACAGAACCAGTGCAGGAATATTCCAGGTCCAGGAAGCACTGGAAACCTGCTGCTGTCCAAGATGGTCTATGGGAAGATAAGGTCTCAACTATTTCTAATAGAAATGTGGTTCCTCTAGCAGATACTGTCACTGTCACCTCCTAATCCTCTGCTGACAGCAAACTTCCAGGACTCTACTTTTTGACTTTTCACTGCATTAGCACATCTTGTTCATACTTCTTTTTTTTCCCTTTTTCATGTCAGGAGAAGCTTGGTCCAACTTTTTTTTCCCCAGCCTTAACAATTTGCTTACGTAACCGAGGAGTCTTTAGAAGTCTCTACAACTGACAAAAAAGTTTTTCCAGGAAGAACAAACTCTCTCACAGCCTCTCGCTTTCAATGTCAGTACTTTTTCTAGTTTTGAATAGTTATTACCAAAAAATGAAAAGAAAAAAAAAAAAAACCACACACACGCCTCAAAACCACTGTTAAGGGACTTTAAAATAAAGACTACCTCTGGCTTGCAATATTCATATCTCTGTGGCAATCAGTATATGAACAGATAGAAATTTTCCCTCACAATCTCAAGAATACTGTCAGAATTCAAGAATCATGTCTTAAGTTGGGAGGAATCTCCAGAATTCAGACTGCCCTATTCCCTGCTCAAAACAAATCTAAACTGATCGAGTTGTTAAGGTCTGTGCCCAGTCAATTTTGAACGTGTCCAAGGATGGAGACTGCACAAGCTCTCTGGACATCTTGCATCAGTATTTGATCATCCTCATGGGATATTTTTTCCCCTAATATCTATATGGAATCTCCCACCTTGCTACTTGCTCCCATTGCCTCCTGTCCTATCACTGTGTGCCCTCAAGAAGACTCTAGCTCTATCATCCTCTGATCAGCTAGTTGTGGACAGCAGCTCTGTCTGCCCTTCAGCTTCTCTTCTCCACGCTGAACAAATCCAGCTTTCTCAACCTTTTCTCATATGGCCTGTGCTCTGTGTCCTTTACCAGCTTGGTTGTCTCTGCTGGACTCCCTCCAGTATATCAATACCAATCTTGCACTTTAGAGTCCAAAAGAGGACACACTGTTCCAGATGTGGTCTTAAGATCACTGAGCAACATGGATCACTTCCTTTGCCCTGCTGGTGACCCTTTTCCTAATGCAGCCCCCTGCTGTAAACACATGCTGCTGGCTCATGTTGAGCTTCTCGTCCACAAAGGAGCCCCACATCCTTTTTTCCAGAGCTGCTTCCAAGACGGTTGAGCCCCAGCCTGTAGTGTTACATGGTGTTATTACACCCTATATGCGGTATCTTGCTCTTATGGACCTTCATGGTGTTCTTTGTAACCCATATCTTCAGCTTGTCCAGGTCCCTCCAAGTGGCAGCCCTTCCCTTCAGGACATTGACTGCTTTCTCCAACTTGGTGTTGTCCACAAACTTATTAAGGATGCACTCTGTCCCATCACCTGGGTTGTTAGTGAAGACTTTAAGCAGGATTGGTTCCATTATTGCCCACTGAGGGACTCCACTAGTTACTGACCCTTAGCTGGACTTTGCACCACTCTTCTGGTCCACCAGTTGAGCCAATTTCCCACCATTTTGTCTGCTTATATAGTCCTTATCTTCCAAATTCAGTGATAAGGAGACTACAGGAGATTGTGTCAAAGACCTCATTAAAGTCGATGTGTACAACATTCACTTGCTTTCTCTTGGCCACAGCACCCATCACCTCATCGCAAAAGGCACTGACGAAGGTCAGGTATGATTTCCACTTGGTAAACCTGGAAAAACAGGCAAGCCTGAAAAAGAGAAGGCTTCAGGATTACCTCGCTGTGGCCTTACTGTATGTTGAGGGAACCTACAGAAAAGATGGGGCAAGACTATGAGGGCATGTAGTGATAGCACAAGGGGACGAGGGTTCAAATTGAAAGAGAATAGGTTTACATCATGTATTAGGAAAAAAGTCTTTACTGTGAGACACTGGAACAAGTTGCCCAGAGAAACTATGAATGCCCCATCCCTGGAGGTGTTCAACGCCAGGCTGGATGGGATTTTGAGCAACCTGGTTAGTGGAAGGTGTCCCAGTGGGGTTGAAACTAGACGATCTTTTAGGTCCCTTCCAACTCAGGACACTCTATGGTTCTATGATTCTATGATAAACCTGTGCTGGCTGCTCTTAATCTCCTTCTTGTATATTTTTGAGTTAAGAAATTAATTCTGAGTGGATTTACCCCATCATCTTCCTGGAGACTGAGGTGAGACTGACTAGTCTGTAGTCCCCTGAATGCACCATCTTGCCCTTACTAACAATGATGTGACATCTGCCTTTTTCCACATCTGAGGAGTCTCCACAATTGCCATGGCATCTCACAAATGATGCAGTGGGGCACCACAATGTCATTAGCAATTACCATCTTTTTCTATGGACTCATGTATGCACAAGAGACTTAAATGATGCCTAAATTTCTTCCTCTGCTGTGGGTACTGGCTTACTCCTATGAATCTTGCTAGAAGGCCTGGGGACCTGGGAGCCCTGAGGAAAAGCCTTCCAGTGAAAAAACTGAGATGCAAACTGCAATGAGTGCATCAGTCTTCTCCTTGTGGCTTCTCATTAAGTTCCCTGCCCCACCGACAAGTGGGCACTCATTCTTACCCTTCCTTTAACATCAATGTGTTCATAGATACTGTCCTTGCTGCCCTTCACCTTGGTCACTTCAGGTCTTTATATGCTGTGTGCAGGTGATAACTGCACAAATTCAATTTCAATCTCTGTGCTCTAGGGCCTGAAGAAATCTTTGCCATTCCATTCCATTTGCAGCAGCCTGAAATTGTGGCTGGGAGAAGTAGGTGCTATTTTGTGTGACTTAAGGTGAGCTGGCACAAGTTAATCTTGATGATCCATACTGAATGCACAGCCCAGGGTGAGAGAGACTGTACTGGCAAGTCATTTAACATTCCTGAACAATGACATTTTGATCAAATGCTAGAGGAAGTTGAGAAGGACATATTTTTGTGAAGGAATCAATCAATCAAAAAGACAGAACAGGCTTTGGGATTTTTTTCCTCCTATATTTCAGTAGAAATGTAGGGGCTTCTAAAAGATATTTTTGACAAGGAATATGTTATTATCATATTCTGCATTTTTTTTCACTTTTTAGAAATTTTTAGTCTCAAGCAGAATTTTATTGAAAGTCCATTTCATAAGTCTAGTTCAAGCAGTTGTCTCTCTTAGTGTTATAGCATTCTTGTCAAGTTGCTTAGCCTGAGTAAGTACTGCAAACCTATTTTCTCTTTCCTTTATAATTCACTTTGTTTAAAATGCAATGAACCAGAAATATTTTAAAGTATATATAATATATATTTTTTTAAAAAATTTAAGATAGATTTNNNAAATTTAAGATAGATTTTCCATGCTTTAATGTATTCACCAATCCCACATGCCTCAGTTTATAAATTATAATCCATAAATTCAAGAGCTAGTGATCCCAATGCTTTTCAAACAGTAAGCCCTAATTAAGTATTTAATCAACTGCAGCCTTTTTGTCATGCTTCAATTGCTATGTCACTGGAAATTAATGCAAATTTTATGTTCATAGAACGAGGTTCCTGCAAGGGTTAATTAGATTTAGTCTAAGCACTTTACACAATAGCACAGCAGGAAATTGGAATTTCAAGCAAGATTACATCATTAAACATAGTACAAAAAAGATTTTTTCCCTTTGCCTTGAAGTAGCACTATTCTTAAATTGGGTGTCACTGCAACACCATGAAAACTGTTCTGCTGCTAAATTTCAAGCAGATATTCAGTATCTCAGAGTATTTTATAAAATTAGCAGATATAAACTATCAAAAAAGCTACTGCAGGGATTGATCCGAATACTCTTGGATTGGGCATAGAAAAAGTGAATACAATGTCTCTAATAGCCCATTCTGGTGTAGATCATAAATGAGGGCATTCACGTCACCTGTATTTAAGCACTTTCTGCATACAGAGTTTGCGTGGAGAACAATATAAAAAAACAAAACCACAAAAAATCCTCAAACAATACGATCGTGTCCTGTACACAGAGACCACCTCTCAAATGCATCACAAACTAGATGCCCTCAATTACCAATTTTTGGTGGGAAAAGCTTATAGATTCTAGAGTTTTATGCTCTGTCTAACAGGCTGGCTGACCTTCCAGAAGATACACTTGCTTATTGAACAACTTCTGCCATCATCTTAACTTTTCCAATGCAAAAAAATACATGAATTGAACTGAAACCTATGAATGAGAAACGGTGTTATTCGAAAGAATTTGATGTGCTACTGATGCGTTTAGTTCTGTGCCCCTCCCCTACGCCACCTAAGAGGGCTTTGTTACAACAAGGCTATCGTCCCATGTCCTTTTTATCCTGATAGATTCTCCCTTGTATGTTCATTTTCTTGGACTAGGAAGGAATTTTACAGTAAATTTGAATGTGGCTCTCTCAACCACATATAATTATTTTTAAAAGGTATCAGAAACAGTGAGGTCTTCTTCATAGCTTGTTAATGAATGGCATCTGAAGTTGCAGTAGTCACCAAAGAATATGCATGCAAATCATGATCCATTCTGTCTGTCCTTAGGCCAGTATGCAGCAAGTGGGACAATATGCAGACATCACGTCTTTTTGTTGCTGATGTTCCTAAATAATATATCTTTGTTATTCAAATTCCTTCCAGGAAAGCTATCTCTAATGAGAAGGTATTTTAAACGTGTCATACTTTTTATTCATGGACTTAATATGAATAAAAATCATGCAAAGGCATCTCTACAGTCATAGAACTCAATTCATGCTATGGGAACCTCCTAGATGTTACACACCATGTGATTGCTTGCATACACTGAACACTCTCCAGAGCAGTAGGAATCTCTGTAGCACAACATGTCCTACATGTCTTCCTGGAAATGAAAACCAGGTAAGCAGATTTTCTACCTTGGGTTTTTTATTTTGATCCAACAGATTTTCTTACACTACAAATCATACTGCCTTAAAGAACAGAGATTCAAGTAAAAAACCAGACTATACTGGTTGTGAGGATTAATTTGTTTTGCGCTGCTGTGATGCAAATTGTCAAACAAAGGATATATTTCTGCTCCTCAGAGTAATGACCTCTGGAAAGGACCTCTTTTAGGACCTCTGGAATGTTCCCAAGACATATGCAAATACAGGCACTGATGAACTTCTCACACCCTCCTCGGGGACACAGGCAGACCTCTGCAAAATCAGATTCTCTAAAAATGTCTCAGTAGGCTCAGGATTCCTCGATGACTCTGTCAGCAGTATTTGCTCTCTTCCTGCTCTAGTGCTGCCACTAGCACTTGTATCATAAGACTGGATGCTGAAGAAAACACTTTACTATCATGAGACTAGTGATAAAACCACATGGGTTAGACACAATCAGAATAAAATGGGACTATTTTGGAATGAGATTATCTTTAAAGTCACTTTCACTTCATAGACTATTCTATGATTCTATATTGTTTCTCTCTTTTCCTGGATGATATTTCTTTTGAGTAGTTTGAATTGGATGCTTTATAGCTCAATGATACAAAGCTAAAACATGCAGTATTTTTCATGGCTCCATGAAAGACTCAAAGTAGAGAGGTTTGGTCTGATGTCTTGCAAGTATTAGTATTCCCAATTTGGAACACAGCACCTCATGACCTCAAAGTAAGGATGAGAAGCCAGCACTTCTGTCAGCTTTCAGTTCTGGCTTCCTGGAGTTGCACCACTGAGGTCCTGGGTTATGTTCCCACCCAAACCCTAGGGGCACTCCATAGCCTCAGGATTTATGGGCCATGCTGAAGCAGCTGAAGAGAGGACGGTGCGTCCACAATTTGTGGTTCCTAATTCCTCATGATCCTATAGAACCTGAATCCTTTTGGGATCTGTGCTCCTTATCAGTTCTATAGTGACCGTACATGTGGGTGAAGGGAGATGCAGCACGCACAGCTCCTGTGAGAGTTTGGTATGGTGGCAGCATATTCATAAGAATAGGTAAAAAATATCAGCTACGGATTTATGTGAACATGTAATACCACAGATACGCATACAAACTCCCTGGAGTTGTTATGCCACAAAAGACTGCCCAAGCAGGAAGGGATTAAACTGTTATTTATTAAGTTCCAAACCCACTGTGAGCCTTTAGGAGGAATATATTTAAGAAATCAAGACACACCAATCTTCAATTTGTTTCATAAAGTGGGAAAATTTACTTGAAATTTCCCGCTCCATCCTATAATCCTGTTTTCTTAAATTTATGATAAAATATTCACCTGAATTGGCAGAAATGGGATACAGGGGTGAACAGTTTTGTGACACAAATGACACTTTAAACTATTTTATCTCTGATCAGAAGTACATGAAAATTAGTTTATTTTATTCTTCCCCAAACATCACTGCCTATTTGTTTTAAAAACCAGCATATGTATTAAAAATAAGTTGCTTTAATTTTAAAGGCCTTTTTATGTATTTGGAAACTCATTATTTCATTAGGATTTCTGTACTGTAGAAGGTGGGTGTGCTTTTGGAGGGTAAGCAGTAAGCACAGTCTCTCATTAGATCACGAGTAGTTAACACATTCCTAGTTTCCAAGTGGCTGACAGCTCACTTGTCTGTTGCTTTTAAGCAGTGTCTTCATAGTTTTAATTGGATAAATTGCAACACAAAGTATTTAAAAATTAAGAAAATTTATTTTTGAGAACCTCTTAGAAGAAAACACTTGGAAGGCAGGTTTTTTACCACCTCATATTTATGTCTGGTTTCTTTTCCCTTTAGACATACTGGTAGACCTCTTTATCTACAGTGTGAAGTAGCAGGAAAAGAAGAAGCAGGCACCAAAGTGATCTTTAGGAAAACATGATAAAATATTGCTCATAGCATCTATATTTCTTCTCTTTTCTATGAGATGTGACAGCAATAAGGGCTGAATCACTTCCTATGGTTCTTCAGAGACAGTAGCTGCTGGAAGGATAATGGTTCTCTCTTCATGTAGAGACAAATGCTTTGGATTTTACTGAGGATTCCCTGGTCACCCAAGTGTTAAATTAGCTGGTTTTGAAAGGATGATTAAACTAAGCCAAAGAGACTTTTTCTTCAGATGCTATCATTCCGGGCAACTATTGCATAGATTGCCTCTGTAATTCTTCTCATAGTCCTTTTCATTCATGTTTACTAGAGAGACACTGCCTGCAAGATTCAACTTAGGGTTTTCAAAAGCCCATGATTCTTTCTTTGAAGATGCAAAGTGCCCTTTGTAAAAAATTCACATCCTCAGCTTTGAACTTCAGCAGCAGCCTATTATTCCAACACTTCATTTAAATGTTCATGTGCTATTTTCTAAACTTCAAACTGCTAAACTGCTGCATGATTTCCAGACTCCACAATGAAGGTTTTCATGTTGGAATGACATTTCCTCTAGATTATACAGATACCAGTCTCCATAATTACAGAGAGAAAAAAGCAAGGCAAGGGTTGCAGCAGAAGAAAACATACCTGAGTTGTTAACTGAATAGCTGCACTGAAATAAAGGACCGTCATTCTGAGGCTGCATAGCTTTTAAAAGCACTTGGAAAAGACCATTTAAATCCCCCACACAGCCACAAAACAAGATAGAAGCTTCATCCCATGCTGTAGCAGCCTGTATCTGTACAATTGATGTATTTATGCAAGACAGTCCCAGTTAGGTAACAGGGATGCTGCCTTTTGGTGTAGGAGGAAGTTTCAGCATTACAGATTTCATTTTTCATCATAGGTGGCTACTCTATGGCATCTGATATGCAACAAGTTTATATTTTAAGTAAATAAAAGGTAAGTAAAAATATCCTGAGATTGCACATCTTGGCAAAATGAGAGGGAATTCTCTTCACCAAAGTGAAATCAAGCAAAAATCTTCGGGAGATCAAAGGGAAAAAAAAAAATCAGCTGCCAATTCTGTCCATTATTTACTATTTCCTTCAATCAGTGCAGCCACAAGATTTCAACCCTCTTTTCCTGGAGTAGGAAGAAAGAGCAAGAGATATAGGTATAGACTATCTAAATGCACTCTGCATTCCTCCTTGTATTCAGGGATCAGCTACAAGGGCACAATCGTTACACACATTACACATGCTTCATCTAACAGTCTGGATTCTAAAACATCCAAGAACACAATGCGGATTTAGATTTGCCTGACTCCCTTACGTAAGTCTGTCACGTCAATGTCTTTTTGCTAGTTGATTAAGCTACATATCAGGTATATTAAGACACCTAGCACACACACGAGTGGCACTTCCTAGTTGCTACAGAGCCAGATTTTTAAGCTGCTTGATGAGTTCCTAGACTCAAGTCCTCACGATGCAGAGAGTAGATTCACTAATTTTAGTTTAATTTCAGTTCCCCTATAGTCCTTCATTTTAACAGGCTCTTAGCATACTGGATATGGAATATCGGGTCCAGTTTTCCTCCACAGATGAGTAGCAACTTCAGGGAAATAGATAAATCTAGAATCACGTTCATGTTCATATATCAAATCCATAACATACAAACAGTAATAGGATAACACCTGAGATATCTGAGGGTATATTTTAAGGCGTGTATGACCAAGGACCTGCAGGGAATGTGCAGATGTCTGGAGAAACCCTAGGGCATTTCAGACCATTTAAAACGCCTTTGCATAGCCTGGTCAGTTGGACCTCTTGTGTCTGGTCAAACAACTTGCTTTCAGTGCCACATGGGTTCTGTGAGTGGATCTGTCGTAGATGAGAGCTTAGACACTTGGCTCATAAATTATAATTTTTATTTTGATGTCTTAATTTATAACTTAAACCTATTGCTAATGACTTTAGCTGATGTCAGACGTGATCCCACCAAGTGTCAGCACCATACCTAGCCCTGAAAACAAGGAGTGAAGAACAGCTAATTTTCTGCTCAGCAAGAAGGACTGGTGGACAGGCAGCAAGACTCCTCCTCGAGTTGTTTCTTTTTATCAAAACTAGAAACAAAACCAAGATGAAAACTCATCAAAAGGGTAGGTTTTCCACAGGAATAATAGGAAGGTGTAGTCAATACAAACAGACTCACAGAATCCTCTGGAAGGTAATTAAACGTTTTCTGACATACTCTGCAGTTGTAACTGAGATCTGCTGGGGCAAAAGGGCTTTGAGAAATTACTGTTTATTCACTAATTCAGAAAGGTCCTTTTTATTTACAGCCGTTTGGGTTTATTAAGAAACTGCATAGAATATTTATAGTATCTGCAGTCTGTTCACTATTTGTTTGGAAACAAATAGAGCACATCCAACTTACCAACTTAGAGTTGGTAAGTTAAAACCCTGTATTATGTCATCGTGATGGAGGAAAGAGCCTTTTACACAGCATTTAGAGACACCCCCACAAAGATCTGAATCATACTGCGTGTGGAGTCGTGGGCAGCTCTCCCTGTTACCTCTCCGTACTGACTCAGAGGGGCTGCTCTACCCCAGAACAAGGAAGATTTTCTGTGGGGAATCTAGCAAGGAATCAAGCTAAATCACGTAGGCAGTTGACATGCAAAAATCAAGAAAAATGTTTAGTTTTTAAAAGCTCTACAACACTAATAATGAAAGACTGAATTTCATTAATTAACAACGTTAATTCATCTTTGCAACATCAGTAAGGAAAAATTGATACCAAAGAGTGAAACCTCACATTTGCACTGCTGTATTGTAGTGCTTCATGGTGATTTGGAAAGCAAAGGGTAATTCCCCAGGCCACATGAGAGTTAGTTTTGAGTGTGGTCTATACATCCGTCAAAAGGAAGGATCTGTTTGACATGGCTTTCAACTTTTTCCTTATTCCTAAAATACCACTTTTCTTGCAAAAAGCACTTCAGATAATGAGTGCTTTGTCAGCTTTATTTTACACAAACATCATTAATAAAAACACCTAGCAGTCCAGGAACTACGTTTAATAAGTGAATGACTTAAAGCAATTAAAGACATTAATTAAATTAATCTACAACAATAATTATGTCTAATGTAACTAAAGCATGTCAGTGGGTTTTCTTTTTCTTACTATAGAATCTCAAACCTCTAAATCATTTTCCAACAAAATGATGGACTTGACTCAGCTAAGTGAGAACTAACTTACTTTCTTGGACTATTTAGGAGTCTTTAGTATCTAGTGATGCAGAGACCTCAGGTTGAAAACTCACATCCAAAAGACAAACAATTCCCAAGGTTAAGAAACACAACACAGGCTAAAAGCTTAATAAATTCAACTTGGTTGTCAGTGGTGGGTAGAACTGATCTGTGGAGGACTTGACACATAATTTAATATAATGTCAGCTCTTTAAAGAAGAAAAAACAATGGTTTCCAAAAAACCCATGGGAAATATCTCCACTCTCATGAAAAAGGGAACTATCTTAAAGTTGAGCATGATGTTTATATCACTCATCTTCTCCCTTTCAACTACCTCTTAGTCTAGATTAAATCCTGACAACCACTCATTGCTGACTTTTCAGCATTTATAGCTCAAAGTTAATTTGAGACCTTGCTGTGCACTCAGTAGTAGGTTCTTTCTCACAAAGGTCTAGATTAATGACCTGTATTCAAGGTACCAAAAGATTAGTGTCACATATCCTGTCTTTGGTTGTGGTTGACTCTGATGAAAATTTTTCTGTCCCATGCCCAAAGGCTGGTCATTGCTCTTCACATCCAATGGCATAACTGTCCATGTAATTGCTCCTTGGCAGAATTAATTCAATACATCTAAGACTAAAAGAGATCTACCACCTAAGAGAAGGTAGATCATGCCTAATTAATTAGATTAGACTGCAGTTCCACAAGCACTTCTGCTGGAAAATAAAGGTTCAGAGTCAGCATCAGTAGCTCAATGAAGAATTATTCCAGTGAAGCTCTAAAAAGCTCTGGACACATACAGGTAACTGATGTGGCATGAAATCACACAGAACAATCTGGTTTTAGTCTCCTTCTTCAGGGGTAAAAACTTGAAAAAGGATAATTGGAGTTTGGAGTTGTAGCAAGAAGAATAAAACCCTTCTAGGTGCCTTCCAGGCTGACTGGAGTGCTTGGAGTTTGTGGGAAGTTGTCCTTCAGCCACGTGTTTCTGCTTGATGATAGGAAGGGCAAAAGCAGGTAAATATCATTATATGCTCTTGGAACATCTTCACAGTTTCCAAATGTCTTGGACTCAGACTTGGGTAAAGGTACAAGTTAAATTTCCATTTTACTTCAAGAATTTGAGGAAAAGAAAGAAGAAAAGTTTTTAATGCAAAAACCCCTCAGCTTAGGGTACAACCCAAGCCACAGGGGTTGAACTAGGTGTTCATTAAAATTGTCCCTCCTCCTGATTTTTGGTTTTCAGTCCAGAAACTTTTGTTATTGCAATAAAATACAGCAAATTTCAATACATCACTGAAACTCATGGACATTCTCTCTAATGCTTCCAATTATGAATTTACTCCATAATGCCTCTGATGCAGCAAAATCCTTGTTTGGTGGAACTCTGCTTGTGTACTTCTGTTCTGCTTTGCTTATATGCTAAATATTAAATATCAGCTGGAATTTCAAACTATCTTCCAGGATAAAAAGTCTCATTTTACCCTAATTATCTAGAGGTGCTCTCAGTACGGAGCTAACAGATCACTATCATTGAAGTAAATTAGGTCAACTCAGTTTCTCACTTGCAGTTATTCACCAGTGAGAAAGGTGTGGGCTGAGATCTTCCATCTACGTGGAATATTTCTCTTTTTCACTGTCCACATTTTTATGGGAGAGATTGGGCTATAAATCATGATTGTTATGATTTTCTTCAGACCAGAGTGTACATAAAGCTTCCAGAATGCTGTAATACAAGTCTTGGCTCACAAATGAGCACACTGGATACAAAGGAAGTTTATGGACAAAAGGATGTTATCAAGTGATGTACTTTCAGACTCAACTGTTAGTAGTGTAATTGAAGAGTCACAGCTCTTGTTTGCCTCTCTGGTACCAAGTTAAAGAGCTCAGGTCTTGAACCAGGTTCTAAGAATAAATGTAGGGTTAATCAGAAGGCCCGTACTTGCTGAGACACCAGCAAAGCTACAAGATGTCATGGCTCTGAACTTCCCAGCCTGTGGGAATTGATACATAGAGGTAACCAAGGGCAGCAATCAAACCACAGCTGAAATGCAAACAGTAGATTTATTTCATTACCTCACTAACAACACACAGGCACACAGGCTCAGCTTGGCTCAGTTCATCCTTTCCAACAGCAAGGGCAGGGGCTCACCTGCCTCACTATAAAAAAAGGCTTCCACATGCGTCTGAGAGTGTGTTATCTCCCCACAGGAATTCTGCTTCTCAAAACAGGCAGATGATGAACAACATTAGGAATAATAAATGGGATTATCCCACACTAACATTTTCAGCATTTCCAGCTGCAAGGTCACTTTGAGGGAAACTATTCCCTCTTATTCTCCAAGTCTCCCAGTTGCAATCGTTTCCTCCCAACACAGACTCTCAAAGATTGCACACCTGAGCTGGACACACTTGCTAAACTGAGGAAGAGCAGAGAAGCTGCAGCCAGGTGCAGAACAATGATGGCTCTTCTCCATTCCTGTTCTGATACAGAGATGATAAGTGACTATGAGTCATTACAGCAAAACAAAGCACAAAAATAAACTACATTTTTAGCCCACCATATACATCCTTCTGTTGATATCATCCTGACAAGCTTTGAAATTTGTCTTATTTTTGTGATTGCTTCGCCTTTACCAGGCTTTGTTCTTCAGTTGTCATGATGCCCAAAGGGGTCCAGTCACATCCAGAGAGCATGTAGCAGTACAAACACACAGCAAAATGAGTCTTATGCTACAGAGCCCCCTGTTAAAATAATTTCTGAGAAAAGGAGCTGAGAATAATCACTTACAATGCTTACATTTTTAGTTCCACAGACTTTTGTCTTATTAAAACATGATAGTAAGTTTATTGATTTTAGTAAGATATCAGAAATATGCACTGACCTGAAATTAACCTGAAATGCCATGACAATTAGGTGGAAATGCCTTCCACAACGCAACAAAACCAATGCTGGAAGAGAAAGTAACAGTGACTGCAGCTATCTGACTGGAACCAAGAGTCATGAAAAGGGCAGAGATGTAGACAGGCATCTGTGGCCGTCTATAGCTGGAAACATCAGAACCAATCACATCATCTGGAGAAACATCTCACTATTTAATAAACAGTCAGCTTAATTTTAGAAAACAAAGATTCTCTCCTGATATGGCTCAATATGCAACAAATATTTTACCACACTATAGATTGCATTATAAATTGATCAATGGTTTCATATTATATCTCCAGCACTTGCTTACACCTCTGATTTCCCTTATCTTACCTTTTGTCTGATCACACTCTTAGACTGCCAACAATGAATGCTGTCACTAGTTACTATAAAAATGGTTGCAGTCATCCAAAGAATGTTCTTTTCACTCCTAACTATCAAAAAGTGAGAGGCATGATTGAAATTTGGAGAATAATCATTTAAATGCAATTTTAAACAACTCTGAGCAGGTTGAGTTAGCATAAATACAGCTTCCTCTCATTACTTCACAAACACCTACACTGTTAAACCCACTGTTAAACCCACTGTTTTCTTATCCAGTTTCCTGGGTCCTCCTTCTTGCCTTTTTTGAAGAGTGAAGTGATACTAGCTTTCCTTCAGTCCTTCAGCTAGACTACTCTCCTGTTCTCCATGACCTCTCAAAGCTGATGGAGAGTGGCACAGCAATAACACCCGTTAGCTCCCTCAGCACTCATGGGTGCATCCCACTGGATGGATTTGTGAGTGTCAGGTTTGCCCGTGGATTTGTGAGTGTCAGGTTTGCCTAAATCATCTCAAAGCCAATCCTTCACCAAGTGAAACTCTTCTCTTCTTCAGACTTTCTTGCCTCCGGGGTCTGGAATTGCAGAGGGCTGGCCTTAGCATTAAAAACTGAAGCAAAGGCATTCAATAACTCTGCCTTTTCTGTAGCCATTGTCACCAGGGCATGCACCTCACCCAGCAGCAGGCCCACATTTCCCCTTTTGCTATTGATGTGCTTGGCGAAGCCCTTCCTGCTACCTTCAACATCCCTTACCAGATTCAGTTCCAAATGGAACTTATCCCATGTGCCTTCTCATATACACCATATGTGGTTTTCAAATAAATCGGGAGTTTTTCCCTGTGATATGTTTGAAGACTTTTGTAGAACTGGTGGTGAGAAGCCCTCCCGTATAGACCCTACAACACTCCCTAGTTTCTAACCATTTGTTGGTTTTGTTGCCATCATTCAGTCAGCAACAGAACTGGTAAAAGAGTCTTCAGATAATTTTGATTTTCAAAACGTTGAGGTGTTTTAATCTAACGTGGATTTGGATTAAGGCAGTGGAAAACTCCTTAGTCTGATTGAAGCAAGGTGAAGAAGTATTTTTGAAAATTCTACTCTGAACTTTAAAAACTTGGTTGTAAATGCACACTGACTACCCTAAAGTACTTAAAGGGGGTTTTTAAAAATGAGGGAGAGTGACTTTTTACACAGGCAGATAGTGATAGGACAAGGGGGAACAGTTTTAAACTAAAAGAGGAGAGATTTAGATTAGATGTTAGGAAGAAATTCTTTACTCAGAGGGATGTGAAGCACTGAAACAGAATGCTCAGAAAAGCTCTGGGTACCCCATCTTTGGGAGTGTTCAAGGCTACATTGGATGCGGCCCTGAGCAACCTGGTCTAGTGGAGGGTGTCTCTGCCCATGACAGGAGGATTGGAACTGGATTATGTTTAAGGTCTCTTTCCACCCAAAACTTTCTATAATTCTGTGATTCTATGAAGCGTTCAAATCATGTAGCAAACCAATAAAAAACTTAATACCCTTCATTCCTTTAGATATATACATTGATGATGTTTTCAGGTTGAATAAAGTAATTTTCATCTGTAATAGTTCTTTGCCCATTAGCTATGGAGCAAGAGTTGTTCTGCTGTACCTTGCACACTTATTCTTCAGTAATGACACTGTGCTGAAAAGGCAAAACTAGAAAGCATTATATGCACTTTTAAAAACTAAGGCATTGGGAAGTAAGCAGTCTATGGAAGTCAGATTAAAAAAAGACAGAAAGTCAGGAGTCTTGATTCCTCTGTATAGGAAAAAGCATCCCTGGTACTTTCAGATTAGCCAAGGCCCCACTGCAAGTGTTGCACGCTTACAGAACTGTGTAGCCTTTCATTTCTAATTAACTCACAACTTGCGTTGCTCAGAGGCTGTTGACTGCGAGGGAGCACAGAACCCTGTTGTGCTCAGTGACACTCACAGAGCACAGCCTGACCTGCAAAACACGCCTCTAAAGGCTGACAGCAGGTAGAATCAAAACAGGATTATAATTCCCCTTCTGAAAAGGGGAACCAGGAGTGAGAGACTGAAGTATTGCTGGCATGGAGCATTTCAGGGGGGTGTGTGTGTGAGGGAAGGGGCAGGTTGGGCCTTGCTCTGGGGAGGCAAGGCCCTGCCCTGCACACCCCACTCTCCCAGGCCTGTGTCCCAGCCCCACAATGGCTGCCAATCCCTGGCACAACAGAGGCAGTGCTCCACACCCCAACCTTGGAGTCCCTAATCCAGCTCCTGAGTGGCCAAATGACAGGGAAGTTCCACCTGGAGAAAGGGCTGAGGGAAGCCAGTTTTTGGGGCCTTACACCAGAGATGAGGAGAAAGCAAGCTTTTTGTTGCAAAGCTGTTGCAAAACTAGAAAGTGAACATGGATTTCCAAAGCTGTAACTGCTATGTGAGGCCTGGTTGCATCCCTTCTTGTCAAGGGCAATCTAACCTTTGAAAAGCAAATACCAGTCATTTAGTCATGTCCCTTGTCAATAAGTAATATGAAATAGTTGTGATACTTGATATAATGATACAAACTGTACCCACTGAAACAGCAAATATCACATGCCAGAGCTTGGTATTGTAAGATCCAAAAAAAACCTCACTTGACAAGAGTTTGAAAAGGGCTTACAATTTTTCATGTACTCTGAGTTAGACACATGGGAGAAATAGCGACAAGATATTCTCAAGAGGTTAAAAGAACAAGGAAAACTTCACTGGAAACTTCAGAAAATCAGAGAACTTTGGCAAAAGTTTTAGAGCAGCATTCAATCAGCATAAAACACTTCTCAAAACATTAACTTAGCCCATTCATCTTAGCAAACTCTAAGCCTGTTCAATTTTAAGTTACTTGAAAATTCCAAGAAAATGGAATTAGAAGAAGAAGAAAGAAAAAATACAGAAAAGAACACACGTAGCTACCAACTCCTGGTTTCCAGTGGTGTTCAGCGGATAGAAATCCCAAAAGGCGGTAGGGTCAAGACATGTGCTAGGTGCATGTTTGGCCTTAAATAGCCCTTTGCTTTCCTGGGCACTTGGCCCACATGGGGCTTCCAGTCATCTGGCCACTCAGGAGCTGGCGTAGGGGCTCCAGAGTTGGGGTGTGGAGTATTGTCTCCAGTGTTCCAGGGAGTGGCAGCCACTCCTGGGCTGGAATACAGACCGTAAGGGTGGGGGGGGAGGGGTTAAGGGGGCCAGTTCACTGCCTCACCAGGCAAGGCCCCTTCCCCCACACACATGCACCCTAAAATACATCAAGACACCAACCTTTTCAGTCTCTCACAAGCATCATCATATATATTTATGGGTTAGTTCAGAGACACAATGTAACACACAGACTTGTGTCTCTTCTTGGCACCAAACATATGACAAAGTCACAGAGGTGGGAAAGAACCTCTCAGGTTCCTCAGGACACCAAGTCAGGGTTTAAATATCTCGAAGGATGGTGAGTAAATAAATATCAGTGCTTGCCACCATCTGGTCAGTCTATAGGTGTCAAGCGTTCTAACAGTGCTAGGATTCCCGAGACAGCATTTTGAATCTGTGCCCTACTCCTTTATTCTGTGATGGACCCAAAATCTCCCAGACCCTGAGTGACTGAGGTTGGGAGTCTGTCAGCCCAACTCAGCAAATGGTAGGTTGCAAAGGCAATCTATATACTGTGAATAAGAACTCAAAGTTTTACAAGGAAGAAAGCTAAAATGAAAAATCTTCTCATTCTGCTTAGTCCTCCCTGTGCAAGTGTTAAATCAATATCTTCATTAGTCATAATATGTCACTCGATCTTACTTCCGTTCAAAACAATTGCCTAATTTCCTTATCACAGGCAGCAAGGGAGGAGGTCTGGCAGAGACAGCTCTTCATGTAAGAATGGGTAGCACATACTGTGAGTGAAGATAGTTCTTGATTACTTTGACCTTTCATCATTATAACTTTGCTTAATATTGTAATTAGAATATGTGCTTCATTTAGCCAAGAATGTGATAAAAAGTAATTCTTTCTGGGGTATTTTTATACACCAGAGATGATTAAGAATTCAGTCGATGTGTTATTTTCCATTTTCTTTCTTGTATCCCTTTTTAACTTCAACTCATGAGAACTATTAAGTTAGACCAAACCTTAATTATTGCATCCATTTGCATGACAGATTGAACTATATCACTAGAATCCTTTAGCCTAACACCCTGGAATCATAATTTGGAAAAAATAAGCCACTAAAAGTGAAAAAAGGTGTGAAGGAAGGAGGTGAATCAGGGCATGAAAAAAGGGCTCCACTGGTAAGGAGAGTAAGAAGAAAAAAACCAGTACTAGAACTGGAAGAGCTTGAGATACACCAACATAAATTTAGGAGTGTCTTGGCCACTTGTCTATAAAATTTAAAAATCAGCTTCTGGAATAATCTTTTAACCAGTGCTTGCTTTTCAGTACATTCAGCAGGGTCAAGATTTGCCTGAATGTTCAGAAACTCTCTTGATTTCCTACCCAGTATATTAGATTACATCATGCATGCAAAAAGCTAAAGTCAGAAACCCACTGTTAGTTGCTTGTACCAATCCATCTTTTCTAAACATATACTTCCACGAAATTTTCCAGGGATTTGAAAATGTGAATTGGAGACTTTCCTCTGTACCTTTGTTGCATCATATTTGTCTCCCAAACAATGTAAATTTTTTGACTTTGCAGGCAGCAAGTTTTGGAATTGTGCTGGAAACAGTGTTGAAACCACAGAGATATTTTAGTCACTGCTTGAGAAGATCTTACACAGATTTAAGGCCTTTTCTGCTTCTCACCCAACCCCACCAGCAAGGAGTTGTGCGGGGACACAGCTGGAACAGCTAACCCCAACTGACAACAGGGATATCCCACACCATATGGCATTATACACAGTATATAAAGCTGGGGGGGGAGAAAAAGGAAGGGGAAGACATTTGGAGTGATATTGTTTGTCTTCCCAAGTTGATGTTGCACAGGATGGAGCCCTGCTGTCCTGGAGATGGCTGAAAACCTGCCTGCCCATAGGAATTGGTGAATGAATTCCTCCATTTGCTTTGCTGGTGTGTGTGGCTTTTGCTTCACCTATCAAACTCTCTTTATCTCAACTCAGGAGTTTTCTCACTTTTACTCTTTCAATTCTCTCCCACAACTCAATGTGAGGAGAATGGGCAAGAGACTGTGTGGGGTTTAGGTGCCACTTGGGGTTAAACCACAACACACTTTGTGAAGACCAGAAAACTGTGTTACGCCATAGTCTGAGCTAGTTGTACACATTTTCCAAAACAGAGAGGGTCATACTGGCTTCAGGAATCCTGTGGAGTTGAATAGACATAAGACTGTCTGCGTTCTAAGAAACTCCTGCAGAGCCTTGAACTGTGACATCTCATAGGAAGCTCAGAATTTCTTGAAGATCAGACCACTTAGTAAGAAATTAGATGCCACAATGAAGGCAGACTCCTGATGACAACTGCATGGTCTTGGGGTGCTCATAATCTGCCTTATAGGGTGAGCAATACTTGAAGTCTGTAAAAGGAGAATGCTGACCCATACAGGGGTCCCAGAGCTCTTCTAGCACACAACTGCCATGTAGAGGCCAAGGGACAACCCTGAAGGAGGTGGGTCAGTAGGAGCCATGCTCTCACAGAAATGGATATTTCCTGTGATGCCTTAAATGGCTACTTAAAAACAGAGACTAGACAGGAATAAGGGAATAAAGGAGATATTTATTTGAAAGGCCTTCAACCCTGGGGGTCCGGAGGCTCCTGCCCCAGTCAATCACAAGATGGATGACAGGTCACGGGTTCTTCACACCTTTATAGGTTTGGTCCATTTGCACATCAGCATAAATTCACCAATTAAAACTTTAGCAAATGATGTAATTTCCCCAAGCTTTCCCCCCTCTCCAAGATGATGGTTTACACTTTTTGGGCCTAGGACAGTCTGGGTGTTCCCGGAGAGCAAGCTGGAGAGGCTTTGTAATGTTTATCTCAGCATAGGAGAGCGGTACCTAACAAGCCACAAGAAACTTTAGAGTTACACTAGGCAGTACAGGATTTGAAAAAATATAAAAGTTAAAACCTAAGGCATCACCTGTGTCAGGCGAGCATTAGTCAGATCCAAGGAGCATTAGTGGGAGCTAAGCCAATTTCCATTTATTTGAAATGAAGGTGACTGACAGTTTACTTTGGAATTAGGTGTGTATATATGCAGTGCATAAGAGTACTGTGCAACATGATTATATAAGGCAATGGTCCCAAGCCCCTAGGATTTTGATCATGCCTCAATTTTCCTCAGTAGGTACATCAAACTATCCTCTAGTCTTTGTGGTTCCTTTACTTAGCTACTTCATTTCAAATGAAGTTTGTTCAGACTTACAGAAATATAATAAAAATGCCTTGCTGGTGCTCTATGCATTTTGACTGTACATTAAAAATGAAACACCTAAACAATAACACCTGAAAAATTACTATGTAACCTGCTTTTGAAGGGCTCCACCTTCATGCGTTATCCCCAGGGTAAGGAGCATGTACTCTGCATTCCATGCCACGAAAGCACTAGTCTGGTGAGCTGTAACACAGCCCTTGTGTTATTTCACACACATTGAATAGCAAAGGAAGATATCACAGAAAATCATGTTTGTGTCTTGGGCCACAGGGGATCAGAGCAGACTCAGAACCAAGTGCTGTGGAGAGCACACGGTGTCCCTCTGCTCTAAATAAGGTTTGTCCTCAACAGTAAGGAAGAAAACCTGTGTCTGTGTTTGTGTGTGCTTCAGACCCAAAGACTGGTCCTTGTCTCCTCCTGTTTAGCAGAAGAGGTATAACTTCCATGTTCCTTTATTTCTTACTGGGGTGAGCTGTTGGCTCCCTTGAAGGCAGCAATGTCCTGCAGAGAGGCCTTGATAAATGAGAGGACTGGGCAATCACCAACCAGATGAAGTTCAACAAGGAGAAGTGCCAGATTCTGCACCTGGGATGGGTCAAACCTGGATGTACAGGCAGGCTGGGGAATGAGATGCTGGAAAGCAGTGCTGTGGAAAGGGTCCTGGGAGTTCTGGTCAATGACAAGTTGAACATGAGCCAGCAGTGCCCTGGCAGCCAGGAGGGCTAAGCGTGTCCTGGGGGGCGTCAGGCACAGCATCACCAGCTGGGCAAGGGAGGGGATTGTCCTGCTCTGCTCTGCACTGAGGCAGCCTCACCTGGAATATTCTGTGCACTGTTGGTCACCACCATGTGAGAAAGACATTAAGCCATTAGAGAGTGTCCAAAGGAGGGCAACAAAGATGCTAAAGGGTCTTAAGAGGAAACGGTATGAAGAGTAGATGTCACTTGGTCTGTTCAGCCTGGAGGAGACTGACAGGGGACTTCATGGCAGTTACAACTTCCTTGTGAGGGGAGCAGAGGGGCAGGCACTGATCTCTCTGGTGACCAGGGACAGGACCTGAGGGAATGGCCTGAAACTGTGTCAGGGGAGGTTTAGACTGGATATCAGGGGAAGGTTCTTCACCCAGAGGGTGGTTGGGCGCTGGAACAGCTCCCCAGGGAAGTGCTCACAGTACCAAACCTGGCAGAGTTCACAAAGTGTTTGAACAATGCTCTCAGGCACATGGTGTGACTCTTGGGGGCATCCTGTGCGGGACCAGGAGTTGGACTTGATGATCCTTTTGGGTACCTTCAAATTCAGCTTATTCTGTGATTTTCCCACAGAAAATCTATAATTAGATTTATGGTTTGGTTGACTGGCTTTTTTCTCACAAAGTCTCACCCACACTCCTTATTTGGCAACCCACTTGTGTTGTATGTATTTTATTCCCTTTCATCCCTACCCAGAGATTTTCAGCATGACTCACTTCCTACCACATTGGAGACCTCAGATCTAGCCTACATCTTTGATATAGGAACACTTCCTTCCTTTTGTCCATGAACACATTATACCCTTTAAATTAATACCTTTAATCAATATGCCAGTTATGTGAATTTTCTCTCCAAGTCTGTTCTGTAAATTAAATCACATTTTGATCCTCTGCATGAATAATTTCAGGTTTACAGATGTATTCCCCATGGCTTTTATCATACACAGAAATCTAAAATGTTTGGCAGCCTATGCTATGATTTCCTTCGATACTCCTAAACCCTGTAAAAGAAAATATCTCTTAAGGTTTCTTGGCCTTTGTCCAAGTCAGCAAGTCATGTTTGCCTATACTCATCTGTAGTGCACTGTCCATTGCTACTCTTGGTCCTGGTCTAAAAGTCTCCTCAACAGATTTACAAAATAGTCTTCTGAGTTTCGCTTCCCCTTTCAGGTGTTCTAAACTCTGCCATCAGTCAAAGAATGATTCATGCAATATCCTTGGATGAAGCAGTGAAAGCCCTCCTGACAGCACCATCTGCTTAGCCATGGCTTTGTCAACTGGATACATTTTTATGTGGATGTGCTTTGTCCCTTCACTGGAGGAACAGATGGGAGTTCCCAGTCCTTCAATTTTCCTTCCACTATCTCACAGTCAGTTTGGATCAGTGTAGGAACACCAGCAGGGTTCATGTGAAAAAGCAGAATTATGCCTTGGCCAACACTCTGTATGCACCTCAGCAGCTTTCAGTAATATTTCACCTGCCAGGTACTCTCCGGTACATCTCTAGGAGCCTCTGGGACTCTGGGCAGAGCTTTTCCCCTATGATCCTCACAATACTGACCTGCTGACTTCAACAGAGGCTTAGAAACTAGAAGAGATATTTTCAAGAAAAGAAATTTAGTCATTATAGAGATTTACTCATCCACTCATCTAGATCTCTGCCCCTTGGCAGCATGGGTTGCCCAACTGAGCTCACTTTCAACCTGTCATGCAAGCTGTCCCTGAGTGTGCAATGGAACAGATGACATATAAATAGGTTTTTTTTTCTTCTTCTTTATTTTACTACCACGTTATTTTTGAAATGTCTCAATTTTGAAAAAAAAAAAATTCTATCCAAAAACTAAAATTGAGCAGGATTTGCAAAATCTGGAGAGTTTTGAAAGATTAAAATGGAACTAAAGACAAAGAAACAGAATCATAGAATGGTTGGTGTTGGAAGGAACCTTAAACATCTAGTTCCAACCTCCCCATCATGAGCAGGGAATATTCCTCTAGATCAGGTTGCTCAGGAAGAAAGAAAAGAAAACACAATATTTGCTTATTTTCTTCCTTCATATACTTTTATAACTTACTTTATATATATTTCAACTTCCCAAACTCTTTCCAAATTATACTTGTTGAATATAAATTATAATAGAACAACCCAATAACTACCTCATCAGCCAAATGTTTATCACTGTAATCTGCTAAAACCATGACTTTATTACTAGATTAGCTTTGCTTTTTTTCTTTTTTGCTAGCCAAAACCAATTCCAATTAACAACTCCAGCTCAATTTTCCCTTGCAGTTAACGTGCTCTGCTGCAGGAAGGTGCTACACCTCCATGGGTAACATGACAATTTCAGTGGATTGTGACAAGAATTCAGTTATATCAAGAAGCTAGAGTCTTAATGAAATGGATTTTTCAAAGTCAGCTTTTTTTTCTGTCTTCATTTCTGTTAGTTGAAAAAACATCTTTGTAAGGTTAATGCATCAAGCAACACATATTGAGAGCACCAGACTGCCTGCAGTAAAAAATAACCTGATTTCTATTATTTGAAAGCTTCATCTCTATGCAATTAATCAGGGGTAGAGGCATAATTTAAGGCTACATTATTCTTGCTGCTACAAAGCTCCCTATTTGCAATGTACTAGTTTGAACTCCTTGCTATAGATGGCAGGAGCCCACAGGTAGCCTTGCCAATGTGTGGATCCTGGCTACACTGAGTTCTTTGGCAATTATATTGCCAAACAGGCAATATAATTACTGACAACAGACCTTTAAATTAATAGTGGTCACTCAGGATATGACTACAGTTATAGGAGATGGTTCCTTGGGGATATTCCTATTAGCAAGTGAAGAAACAGCAGTTCATAACCTGCCATACAAAACTTAAAGTTTGATTCTTTTTTATAGCAGAGACTTAATACACTCACCTGTCAATCCCTTGTGGCATTTCGGTAGTATCCACATGTATCCATGAAAACCAGGGTTTTCATGGCCTCGTAATATATGCAATACTCTACATATCTCTTTTTGTCTAAAAAGTGTTTACCTTTAAGCATCCAGCATGAAAATAGTTTTTCCAGTGGTCCTCCAAGCACACTATTGGGTATATCATGTTCTGGTTCCTCTTTAGCACTGGGTGTTTTCCACTGATCATGGGAATGCTATCCTTATTTTTGCAACCCAGTCAGAATTTTCTGATACCACATTGTTAGTGACACTTGCAGGGTCCTTTTGAGTATACAGTGTTGCTTCCATTGCTTCCAGTAATTGCAGCACGGTCTTTCCAGTAATTTCTGCAAAAGATGTAATTTGTCAAAGAATTCTAGAAGTATCTAGATTGAAAGAGACTTCTGGAGCTCATCTGGAGTCACCCATAGCCTTGTCAATTGAGTTTTGAACTTTTCCAGCGATAGATGTCCCTTGGTCTCTCTCAGCACCCATCCTAGTGCCACACAACACTCATGCTGAGGATTTGAACTTATACTGGTTCGATTTCCCTTGTTGCGACTTTTGACCATTGCCTCCTCTCCTTTCACTGCACACATCCAAGGAAATGACGGCTTCATCTTCTCCACATTTCTCATTATGAGAGTGAAAAACTGCAACTATCAGCCTTCAGCTTCCTCTGCTCCATACTAAACATACCCAGTTCTCATCAGTCGAGCACATCTCCATGCAAATGGTCCTTCACTGTGCTCCCTACAGTTTGTTGATCTCTGTCGTGCACCAGAGACTCCTAAACTGGACAACGTGGTGCAGGTTCAGCTGTCTTCTTCCTTAGCATGAATGTCAAATCTCAGAAGTTCAGTTTGTTTTGGTATCACATTTCTAGAGCACTCAACACCATGGGGCTCTGCACCTGTGTGGGTTTTGTCAAAAGAAGGAAGGAGTTCAAGATAAAAAGGTTATGGCTTCAAGCCTGGAAATGCTTGACATCATGTATAAAAAGTACAGTGACTGGTGCCTTCAGGACTACATCAGACAAGCAAAACAGGACTAAAACTGTTAGAACAAGCTTTGATAAAAGAAGAAAATAGAAATTTATTAGGATATTCAATTTGTGGAAGATTCGTTAAACATGAAAGCCATGCCCACATGCTGACACCTGTCAAGAGCACAGAGGCTGTAAGTTAAGAACTGTGAAAATAATCAAGATGTCTTTTCTGTAGGCAGAAGACAGCTGGTAAGGGACCCTGGCCCCCTGCTGAACACTGGGCTCACTGCTGCGAGCACATTTACCTGCTACTGACAGATTCATGAGCCATTTCTCCACCAGACACAAGACACCCAGTGTTCCATCTGCAGGCATGGGGGGACCAGGCAAGTGATCCAGGCTGCAGCTGAGCCCTGCAGCCAAACTGAAGAATTCAGAAATGAATCAGAGCATCTTGGTGAACCAATCTGGGAAAGTGTCCTAAGCTGCAAACATAGTGGGAGAGGGGGAATAAAATCCATATATACCTGCGAAAAGTTCTGATCCAGTTATTTCACCATGGAAGCCACTGTGAAGACTCTACCCCAGCCAAAAAACCATCACAGTCACACAAAAATAAAATTCTAAAACATGCTTCTGTGCTATTATAATTTTATTTTCTTTTAAAGAATATGGTTCAATATTTCTTAACCTTAAAATAACCCCTTTTCTTCTCTCCATAATAGAAGTAACCCACTATGAAAAAACAAAAATACCACAATTGACAATAAAACTCTCTGACTATGACTGAAAGAACATGCTTTGGAAAGGTTCATTTTCTTCTACATCATGAGATGAAAAATAATTGTCATCACTCCCCTGCAAGCCATCCACTGTGATTTCTATTTCATAAGGATACAATTATTGTGAAATGTTAAATCCCTTCTAAAAGACGCTTGAACTCACTGAAGGGCCATTAAAATTTATCAGCCTCACATCACAGAGGTCTTGATGATTTTTCTGCCTTTTGGTTTCAGTTAATATGACCTCAGCTTTCATTTAAATGTCAGATTAAGATTAGATTTCCAGCATGGCTAAATTCTGACAACCCACTTTGTTGTGAAACTAGACTGCTAATCTGATATGTCCTAAACTAACATTTTATCTTTCCAACTACCCAGGGAAGTAGATAGCTTTGTCTGGAAAGACAAATAGAGATGACAATGGAGACCTATTCAGGACAAGAATCCTAGATGACCGTCGTTCAGCTCAGAAAAGAGAGAAACTGCAGAGAGCAGCATCTTTGACAGAATATTTCTTCTGTGTTAGGAGTAAGACAGAGTAACTTGACCCATTTTATACTCAGTATGCTTTTATCAGTTAAATTTGTAAATCTTCACGTGTATGCTGGTTTTGGCTGGGATAGAGTTAATTTTCTTCACAATAATTTGTATGGGGCAGTGTTTTGGATTTGTGCTGAAAACATTATTGATAACACAGAGATGTTTCAGTTACTGCCAAGCAGCACTCACATAGGGTCAGGGCCTATGTGCTTCTCACCCCACCCCTCCAGAGAGGAGGGTAGGGGTTCACAAGGAGTGAGGAGGAGACCCAGCTGGCACAGCTGACTCCAACTGATCGGTGGATATTCCACACCATAAGGTGTCACGCTCACACGTAAAGCTGGGGAGAGAATATGGATGGGAGGACATTTGGAGTGATGGTGTTTGGCTTTCCAAGTCACCATGATGTGCGATGGAGTCCTGCTGTCCTGGAGATGGCTGAACACCTGCCTTTCCATGTGAAACAGCGAATGAATTCCCTTTTTTGCTTTGCTTGAGTGCATGGCTTTTGCTTTACCTAATAGACAGTCTTTATCTCAACCCATGGATTTTCTGGCTTTTACTCTTTGAATTCTCTTCCCCATCCTATCATGGCGGGGGGGGGCGGAGACTGAGAGAATGGCTGTGTGGAGCTCAGTTACCAGCTGGGGTTAAACCAAGACAACAGGTTAATCAAGATACTGTCATGAAAATCTTCCAACAGACATCCCACAAACCAAGACAGAATATGTCATGTTACGATGATGATTTTTAAAAGGGAATAAAAACTTAAAAATAAAACCTGCGATATTGCCTTTGTAGCAAAGGATAGCTTAGCTGCTTGGCCACCACAAGAGAAGACCTGGCAGTCAGACCTATGATGGAAGTGTCTTATCATACCTGCTAACATATTCAATTTCCTCAGCTCATCCTAAAATACAGCTCTTTGTTTCTAGTCTAGGTTTCAGATACTAGCAGTCAGCAGCATGAACTGTCTGACCAATTGTCATATAAAAAATCACAGGGGAGATTTCTCAAACACAAAGTTTTAAAAATAATGAGATTCAGAGTATCGTATTTGTAAGCCCTTTTTGTTTCTGCCAGGAGCCTTCTGTCTTTCAGCTTTCAGAATTTAGACAATTTTGCTTTTGAGTTTCTAAAAAAAACCCAAAAAATTCCAATAGCTGTCATGTATCACATAAAGAAAAAAGACAATACAATGATTTCCATGGACCTTAAAAGTATTTTGTGTAACAGATTGTTGCTGTTGGGGCGGACACTACACACACAGACTGTGCCTCAGCAATGTGTAAAAAAGGTTTCATTAAAAAAAGCAGATTCTTTTTATAGACTTTTGGATGTTATAATTTCTGTTACATAGCTATTGGTTACTAAATTAATACAGTAAATTCATTGGCTATTATTAACTACAAGTACTACTATTGCCTACTTACAGTAAAAGCATTCAAGCATTCAGAAAAATACAAGGTGTAGATATGTTGTTTTTCTCTTTCTATTGTTTAGCTTTCTTGCTTCTGTCAATATTACTTTTACATGGGTAAAAAATACTTGTTTTTCTTTTCTTGGGCTTTTCTCATGATCCTTCTCAAGCCAGAGTAACAGGCCTAAGCCACGATTTTATGAAGGCAGCAAGGCTTTCATTTTTATAAGGTTTTACCTATATGCAATAAAAGATTATTAAGGAATACCTATGCCTCAGCTGCCAAAACATAGGGTCTCTGGATCTGATTCAACTCCAGAAGCTGGCAGACCAGAAGTCTGCTACCAGAAATTATAGTCAGCATCACCTTATTATTTTTTTTCCTGAGGACATGCAGCCTAGATTCTTCAAAACAAAAATGTCATTTCATGTCGTTTTCTCGTCACACTTGACTGTATCCATAAGTGAAGTTATCACCTTGCACATGATCTGTCTTCAAAGCAAACAATAAAATTGTGCCTTCCCTCCTGCAGTGCACCTCAGATGCTCAAACAACTTTCCGCCTTGACTTCTGTCAGCCCCATCAGTGTTACTCTCAAATAGCAGAAATCAAACTGTCAGAAACTGCTAGATTCTAACTCTGTCCTCATTACAGCCTCTACTTTTTGTACTCGGTGCCAAGGTAAATGTTACAGGATTTTCCCTCACTGCAAGACAGTGCTGATCATGCTCACTTCCAGCCTAAGGGTTTCCCAGCTGTGAGTCACAGCCCACCGCACAACAGCCACCTCTGTGACCAAACATTGCTAAGGATAACTACTCAGACTGGATTTTCCACTCCATATCTCATTACTTAGTGGGCAAAAGTGAAGGACCATCCAGTACCATCACAATTCAGGACTGGTAAGAGCTGCCAGCTGGATAACAAAAGTCAGTAAGGGCTCCATGTCATAGGAGATCCTGTTACAAAAAGTCACACCAACAGCTTCAGAAAGGGGCATTGATCAGGACACTAAAGTGAGCAGAGCTTAGTGTTCACTACATTAAAATCTATTTCTTTGCTCATTTTGCCATATACTGTTCCTAGCTGGTCAGGACATAAGCTCCATCTCTTCTGATTAAACTTCACAATGTACTGAAGCATATTATTACCATTGTTCTTAATGGAAAGGTCTTTCCGAAAAAACCACCTGCACGAGCAGATCTTACCAAGCACTGACTTCATACTAAAATTAAAGGACGACAATCATCCCACCCCATAAATCAATCCAAAATACAGTCTCATGCGAGCGTGCCCTCCTCTGCACTCCATCATACCATACTCTCCTTCTTCCACTTAACATATATGCACTTAGTTACATTGTGACAGCTTCACCTTAAATTTCTGCATGGATTTCTCATACCTTACACCATTTGGAATTGATGGAAGTGTGCATTTACTTTGAGGAGTAACCCATTGGACTAGATGGGTCTTGAGAAGTGACCATTGGTCATCTTGAGTCGATGTTATGTGTTCCGGGTAATCCTAGCAGCAGAACAATAAAGGCTATCTCCAATTTGCCTTCTACATGACATTTCCTCATTTCTCCCTCTCTTAAAAAACCCCACAAACAAAACCAAAACGAAGGCACAGGAGAGAATGCTGGAAAAGAGATTTGCCTCTGCCCTGCCATCTGGGCTGTGAGTATTTTTGGCTGCCATTTGTTTATGTGAGGCTTGAAGCTTGTCCTTGTTTTATTGCATTGAAGCAGAGCTGGAGCACACCAACTCTCGTTGTTCCTGTGCTAAACTCTTCCCAGCTCTCAATTCCCCTTTAGTGTTGCTGCTTGGCACCTAGCTCTAATTTCATGCTTTTTTCTTTTCAGTGAGTCTCAGACCATTAATTCTCTACAATTCACAGACATCCAACTTTCACTCTGCCAAGATGGTCTTGTGTCACGTAGTTCACTTTGCCTATGGATTTTTAAATGCTCCCTCACGAGTCAATTCAATTTAACATCATCCTGCAGTAATGGTTCACAGGAACATGGATCAGATGCTTTCTCAATGCTGGACTCTAGCAGGATGGAGAAATGGTCTAACAGGAACCTCATGAAGTTCAACAAGGAGAAGTGCAAAGTCCTGCACCTGGAGAGGAACAACTCCCAGCAGCAATATATGCTGGGATCCGCCCAGCTGGAAAGCATCTTGTCAGGAAAGGACCTGTGCCTCCTGGTAGACACCAGGCTGAATACAAGTCAGCAGTGCCCTTGTTGCAAAGGCAGTGAATAGTACCCGGAGCTGCATTAAACTAAGTACTGCCAGTGGGTCAGGAGAGGTGATACTTCCCCATTATGTAGCACTGGAGAGGTCACACCTGAAGTACTGTGTCCAGAGCTCCTAAGTATGGGAAAGACATGGACACAGTGGAGAGAGCCCAGTGAAGGGCCACAAGTTTTATTAAGGGAGTAGAGTACTTAACATATGAGGAAAGAGAGAGCTGCAACTCATCAGGGGATGTTACCAACGCCTATAAATACCTGAAGGGAGAGCACAAAGAAAACGGAGCCAGGTTCTTTTCAGTGCCAGGTCCAGAGGCAATGGGAACAAACTGAAATGCAGAAGGTTCCCTTTGAACATCAGGAAACACTTTTTTCTTGTGAGCACTGGCACAGGTTGGCCAGGGAGGTTATGGAATCTCCATCTTTGGAGGTACTAAAAATGTCTAGATATGGTCTGGAACAATTGGTTCTAGGTGAGCTTGCCTGAGTAGGGAGCTTCAACCAGCTACCCTCCTGAGGTCCCATCCAACCTAAACCATTCTGTGATTCTGTCTGAAAGTTGTAATAGGCTATTTCCCTTAGAGAATCTTTCAACCAGCCTAGGAAACAGAGTCAGAGTCAGGTTATCTTGTCACATCATGGGAAACTGAAGGGCGAAGAATGGGATCTATATATTGCTGCGTGTTTTAATGATTGGAAGTGAGCATCACGTGCAGTTGGGATGAGGAGAAACAGGATTGCCAGGTTTGGTTGCTAGTCTCCATGCTGCTTTGATGGATAGAATAGCTTTATCCTTCCGTGCCTTGCTTAATCCACGTGAATAATGAGAACAAATTTTACTCCCTGACATAATTACCACTGGATAAGGTATGTCATTTAATGATCTTAATGCATTTTGAGATCATTATGTGAAAGACACCACATGCGGCGGTAAGTTTTGGAAGTGGGTATACTAGCAGGAGACAGATTTATGTCCTAATCCAGGAATGCATCCTAAACCACAAATACAGTGCGTGCAAGGGATTTGAATATACCCAGAGCAAGATTAAGACACAAACGAAGTCAAATGTAGGTAACTAAAACAATAACTCACTTTTATTTACTATCAAGGAAGACAGTAAGGAGGAAAGATAGCAAAGTAGGAAAAAGCAAAGAATTACAGAAAGCAAGAAAGGATCCCACAGCCTCTTATTGCACCAGGTTCTCACCCGCACATCATATGGATGGCACCTGGTCTCTCGTGGTTCGCAGTCAGCAGTTCAGGGGAGAGGAGCTGTGATCTGCTCCTTTTGTTTCCTAAGTGTCGCAGTTCACTCTGACAGGCCCAGGCGGTGGCAAAATGGGTTGTTTTCTAGCAGCTCTGCTAATAAGGACCAATTTAACATGTGGCTTAACATGTGAAATTGCTTTACATAAATATTACTTACTAGTTAAATATAGGCCGTACAAATGCGTGTGCTGCATATATGAATATTAACAAATGCAAGGCCCATTTGAAAAAGGCACAGACAGCCTCCAAACCTCAAAATAAGAATCTGAGTCAAAGCATAATTGTGTGTAAGCTCAAAACTCTGTCATTAGTGTTAGTTGTCTTCATTAAAGCAGCCCTCCTCCTGCAGTCACTTTAAGCCATATATCCTTCTTTTTCTGACCAGCAATCAGCACTACTTTGAAATAAATATGTGGGTATTAAATCATTACAGCTTTTTGTTGTTTGAATCATAATGTTTAGCCAGCAAGACAGTTAAATTTAAAATCACTCAGCCAAGGGCAAATTCTCTCTGTGGAAATGGAAAATAACTGATCGTGCTTGAAAAGAATGGCAGCACTACAGCAACAGGTCTGCTGTATTTGATGGCTTGAAGACAACGAGGCATTTTGGCTATAGGTGGAGGGACATTTGCCACAAAAAAGATAAACCCAAGAAACTTCATGTAGGTAGAGAGACTACAGGAGGAAATGCCTGGAAGGAGGGTTTTGAAACACTGCAGCTAAAACTTTTAGAAACGTTCTATCATAAATTCAGTTTCAGTCGCAGTTTTAAATTATTGACATTATGTACTAAATTGCTATCAGTGTAATCTTTCCTTTTTAGTATTTCATTCTGTAAGAATTTGGTTGTTGCTCTTTGTCATTATGAGAAACAATTTTGTGAGATTTGGAAGACTAAGCCTCAAAGGCAGGTAGTCTACAGGTAGGTGCGCTTCAAAGTGGAGCTTTTGTCAGATGGACATTAGAAATGGGAGATATGCAGGAAGAGAATTTTGGAATCTTAAGCTGCTTCTCTCTTTCAGAATAACTGTCCCAAAATAAGATTTTGGCTTTGCAGTTTGGAAAAAACCAAAAGGTAATAATAACTGAATTTTTGACACCCTGTCATGATCCTTCACAAGTTTATCCCTAACCTGAAGATTTCTGCTGGAATGGCAAATCCAAAAATACTCAATTTTCTTAACTCTTGGCGAAACTATTTGCTACATGACAGGAAATGGAGACTGATCAAGTGGCTCCACACACAGAGAAGGCAACAGTGAGACAGCAACTGAACCATAATGACTTCTAAAGTCTCTTGGCTATGCTCTTTCAAAAACATTACGCAGCAGTTAAGATAGCAATGCTTTTATCTATTCCCCCTATGAACTAAAAGGAGGACACAGCCCTGCAGCCAAAGCAGCATGCAGAGGAGAGAAGTAAGGTTAACATTTAAAGTTTAGGTGAACAGTTCAAAAATTTCTAATTCTTTGACCTCATTATGTTTTTACACAGTTCCTGTAATAACAGTCTCCAAGAGTAGCTATGACATCTGCCAATTTGGAACTACAGAAAAATAAGGAAATAAAAGGCTTTCAGTCTAAGTAGTCTACATCTTAATAGTCACAGTGTTATTAAATGCTACAAACTTCTTCAAAGTCCGTGTGTAGGAGTTTACTGACTAGGCACAAATGTATTTTCTTCCACTTTCAGCTCATTC
The DNA here is from genome assembly GCA_013396875.1 of Vireo altiloquus. Classification (NCBI taxonomy): domain Eukaryota; kingdom Metazoa; phylum Chordata; class Aves; order Passeriformes; family Vireonidae; genus Vireo; species Vireo altiloquus. The sequence continues at coordinate 735,264 of VZRF01011463.1, forward strand.
TTTTATAAAGCACTGAATATTTAAGTACTTTTAGTTAGTGATTTTATTTTTTTCTTAAAGCTGAGATGAAAGCTCGATTCAAGAAGATTCTTGCATTGGAGACCAATCCCTCTGTGAATGAAGGGCAACACAATATTTAACTTTTTGAGCGATACAGTGTCTAATGAAGTCTTGGCAGTTACAGCTGTTGAAGTTTTGACTGAAGAGCTTAAACTGGATGCCTGTCCAAAAACATATGTTGTCTTGAAGATGTAAGTATGAAATTTAACTCAACGAAAGGGAAGGATTCAGAATGAGGCAGCCTGTAAGGATGTGTGTGGATGCTCACTCAACTCATGATCAGGTTTTGGCTAGCACATTGCTCATACTAAGGCCTGATCTATGCTGGGACCAGCATCACTAGGTCAAAGTAGAGCAACACACATCCAGGACACAATGGCCAGGACAAAGGTCATTATGCAGCCACTGTCTCCGGCATCTCACCAGCTCCTGAAGCCATCATCCCTGCATATTGAATGTCTGGCAGTTTCTTCACAATCCACCAACCCATGGAAATAGCATAGACAAAATTCTAAGCTGGAAGGTATAACGACATCAGCTTACCTGAAAAGCTTTTAAAGGAGATCCAACAGCAGCTGGACTGCTGAGGTTTTCATGTGTTCTGCTGTGATACAAGGGAGACCTGCACCATGATAGAGGAGGAAGAATGAGCACTGTTGCAGCCAGTCCAAGTGACTCTTTTGTTTGTAGGCATGTGAGTTGACAGTTAAGGTTTGCAAGTTATGAGTTAAGAGACCTTGTGAGTTAGAAATCTCATTAATTAAGTGATGAATTAGTGAATTCACATGACTAGGCTGCACAAAAGGAATTGTACATGAGTCTTTGTTTGATGTATTGGTTTTCTTTCCAAAAGGCCTCATAAAAGAAAATTTAATTTACAGAATAAATTGTCCTTTAAGACTGAGAGATCCAAGCAGACCAGACATATGTCTTATAAGAGTTACATACATACATGTTTAAAATTAAATCCTAAAGTAAACACGCTGGTTTCTGTGTTGCTGTAAATTTGTGTAGCCTCAGCACTTGACATTACTTAGAACAGGTGCTTCAGGACTTTGTGCAAATCTACAGTAGCTTACAATCTGCATTATAACTATATTTAATGAGTAACAAGGAAGTCCACAGACAATAATACCGAAGGAGATATGCATATTCATAATAGTTCTATTTCAGCCTAAGCAAGGATTAAAAGAAGCCATTGACCCTCCCAGTATTTATATCACTTATCTTGCAATATTGAAATTGGCTGTTGGAAAATATTTATGGATATACTGATAAAAAAATCAATTTTATTTTGAGGAATTTATAAGGAGTCAGAGTTGCAAATCTTTGTAGGAAAGTGTGCAAGGACTGCTTACAAGTTGATAGAACAATATGTGTTAAAACTATAATTTAAATACTTATGTTTGTCCATGTCGTTTTTTAAATCTTTATGTGCTTTCTTTCCCTTTCAGCGTACCACTCTCACAAGAGGAAGTGTTGTTCTGTAGGCTGAGATGGGATTCCCCCCGTTCCAGCTTCTGCCCACTTCTTCACACCTTTTCTCTTGGTGGGCTACAAATCCATCAGACCACAGAATCACAAAATAAGATGAGTTGGAAGGAACCCACAAGGATAATCTAGTCTAACTCCTGGCTTTGCACAGGACACTCCAAGAGTCACACCTTGTACCTGAGAGTATTGTCCAAACACTTCTTGAACTCTGCCAGGCTTGGTGCTGTGACCACTTCCCTGGGGAGCCTGTTTCAATGCTCAACCACCTCTGGGTGAAAAATCTTTTTCTAATATCCAACCTAAACCTCCCTGGACACAGTTTCAGGCCAGTGCTGCCCCTGGTCACCAGAGAGACCAGTGCCTCCCCCCTCTATTCCCCTCACAAGGAAGTTGTAACTGCAATGAGGTCTCCCCTCAGTTTCCTTCAGGCTGAACAGCCCAGGTGTCCTCAGCTGCTTCTCATACAGATTCCCCTCAAGGCTCTTCACAAGTGGATGGCTTTGTCTTGTTACTGAGCTCTCAATGTTCCAGTAACCATTACTTCTGCGTAATTGGCAACAATTACCTCCTTCTAAAACTGATTCTTTATCTATACTACAAAGATTTGCAAATTATCTTGTAAAAGCACAAAATACAAGATGCAACAATTCCAACATGTTATAAGAAATTTTCTAAGCCATCAGTTAGCCGTGAGGCAAGCCAATCCCACCAAGAGGTACTTTTAGTGTTCTCCTATTCCAGAACTGCTTTTTCAGTTGATATTCCAGCCTCTTGAGCACTTATGCCAATTCCCCCTTTTGGGAAGAAGACAGGTTTTCTTTCTCTACTTCCATATATTACTTTCAGTTTATCATCTGACACTGAATTGATCCTAGACAAATCCCAATAATGGTTGTGATAATTATAATACAGATTAGGGCCTCAAGTAGTACAGCCAGCCAACCCTTCAGTGACTAATTCTCAATTTCTTGCAGAACTTTGTTTAGCCAATTAGTCTCTGCAGCCTTTTGTAATTCCTCAGGGAACGGTCTGGCTCACTGATTCAGTGATAGGTATACAGGTGGTGATATTACTCAAATTGCACATTTTGCCAAGACCTTGAATTAATCTAATAGAAGGTTCCCAGTTTCTCCAGAAGAAGCTACATCCCTTTGAGCTACCATTCTACAAAATAAGTATAGAAAGATGATTTTAATTAACCTTTTTATTTTAGACAAACATTACCATACACTGTATAATCATCAAAAAATTCACTTGATCCAAAGTACAATTTATTAAATGTTTTGTTTCAATCTTATCTAAAAAAAAATCTGTCTGCTGAAAATTCCAGTGAAGCGTTTCCAGGTTTGGGGCTGTCTTTGTCCAGGTGCAGTGAATCCAGGAGTCTCAGCCAATAGTTTTCATAGCCATGTGGGTAGTCAGGAGAACTTGGAATGGTCCTTTCCACTTTTACTTAAGTAGTTCATCATTCCACATGGGCATATATACCTAATCTCTGGGTTGATGAGGATGTACTTTAGTGTCCAAGGATGTTGAGGATGCTAAACAACAGACCTATGCAAAACTGAGGGCTCTTTTCCCAAAAATAATACATACTCTTTTAAATTACTACTTCCTATCGTATGGCTTTCTCATGAGATAGTTACTTTGATACAGCCTGCTGTAAATAATTTCATAAGGACTCACTCTTTCTTCAGATCCAGGCTGTATTCTAATTCTTATAAGGTTAAAGGAAAAGTCCGAGCCATCTTAGTGAAGTTTCTTGACAAATCTTACTTATTTGCCATTTCAAGTTTCGGTTCAAAGTTTCTACATTTCCACTGGACTGAGGTCTCTAAGGAGTGTGCAGATTCCATGTAACTCCCAAGCACTTTGCATAAACTTTGAACTCTTTCAGGCACAGAATGAAATTCTCTGTCCAAAGACATGCTCAGTGGTACCCCAAATCTGGGTATAATTTCCTTTAACAAAACTGTTACTCCTTGAGTTTGGTTTGTGCAACAGAGAAAGGCTTCTGGACATCCAGAAAAGATATCTACCAAGAACAATATCAAAAACCATCTTCCTGGGATAGTTCTAAAAAATCTGTCTTGGTTTAAGACAGTTCAAAGAGGTGGACACTCTAAAATGAGTTACCTCCTCTTAGTTCAATCCAGTCCCTTTCCACCAATAAGGAACAAATTCAAGTAGATATAAGTGAATAGATAACAATTTATTGACAAATGACCATCAACAGGCAAAAAATAACAGTAAATAATCATAAAGTCACTAAATTTCACAAATCTCGTGGGAACAGAGACACTCAAAATGGCGGAAACACCTGCAAGGTGACCCAGCCTCAGGGATCAGCTCATTTTGAAAACTTCACTCCAAAACAGTTTTTGATGGTGTGCAGAAAATCACAGTGCCAAAGGCCGATGTTCACAGAAGAGTCCTGCAAAAATCAACTTTATTTGAATAATGGGAGAGTCTAGTGGGCAATACCCCTGTGGGGTCTCTCGAGCTTTTGGAGGGTCCAGCCTTCTTTTATCCTAAACTCCTAACTGCATGTTGCCCTCTTCCATCCCCCATTGGTTGAGGTACTAGGAATATACAAACTTCCCAAACCACCAACTACATGTCTTCCCTCCAACGTATACCCCCACATCCATTCTTCTATAATATGTTTGGGTCTTTCAGGTTATCTAGTTATATGGTCTGATCTCTCCTAGACTCTCTCTAGGAAAACCTGATCTTAAAATTTTCTCACATGAATGTGGAACTAGGCTCTGTGGGTCACAAACAGGGAAGGCTCTGAGTAGCTTACTGACGCAAGAGGTTTACTGGATTTTCTCGAAGAATTCAATAGTCTTGGTTTGTTGCTGGATTGTACCTACCAGCCTGGCTATTTGAATTTGGAGCCTGAAAAAGAAGTACAGGTCCTATCGCAGAAGTCAAGAGAACAAATCCCAAAGGAAGAGCATGACAGAACCTCATCTAAAACAAAAGCATCTTTGAAAATCATGTACTAGTACCTCATTGGGATGCAAGAAGGCAGTCCTGTTGTTTTCACACAAAGGGAAGCCTTGCTCCACTGTCTTACCATTGAATGTGTTCTTCCAGCTGGGGGATAATAGCTGCAGATGAAGTAACAACCAGGCAGCCTTGCAGACTTCTCAAAATTGTTACTACCTTCTTCTCCTTTGGGGCATTATTCCCTGACTCAGCATCATAATCATTCTTGTTAAGATGTTCCTTCAGGTCCTTGAGCTGTCAAACCACAAGAAGAATCTCCAGTAGAAAGCTTTTAAATATTAAAAAAAGTGGATGGCCTTGACTCTGATGTTAACTTTCAAAACCTGTATTACTTCTTCATCTTTTATTACTTCTTCATCTGGGCCCTCTCCTACACTGATTTCCTAGAGTGTTTCCTAAAGACTGGCTCAACACTTCTCCTCTCCTCTCCTCTCCTCTCCTCTCCTCTCCTCTCCTCAGGACTCTGAACACACTTTGTAGCCTGTTCTGGTGTCATGGTTTAGGAATGGTACTCCCCAATTTCATGCTCCCACTGAGACTCTCCAAACCACAGTGCTGCTCACTTGCTCCCTCCTCTCTTTCCCCCTTGCACCTGTGACAGGAAGGAAAGGAGAACTGGGGACACAAAAGATAAAGATCGTGGGTTCGGTTAAGAACAATTTACTGGATACAGCAATAAGATAAGAAAGCAAACAGTAAAAGCAACAATATTCATAAGAAAAGTGTTCAAGAGAGAAGTAAGTGATTCATATGCAAAATGCTCAGAACTGGTGTTACCCACTCCCTCTCCCTCCTTATTCATCCACAAGGGAATAGGCTCCCTTTCCTTACCCCTTCACCTTCCCCACCCATCCCCCCCACTTCCTCCATCCTCTGGCAATGACCTGAGGTGGTATAGAATAACCTCAGGGTCCTAGTCATGCCCCCTCCTGGCTACTGCAAAAATTAACACTGTTCTGGCCAGAACCAGGACAGTTGACTATTCCAACATGGTTAGAAAGTCCTTCTCTTCCTAAAGTGACTGTACATAACAGTGGTGATATGGTGAAGAAATACTATAAAACATCAGCACAACACTCCAGTAGGCCTGCTCTTTCTCTATCAACACACAGTCTGCTTTGCCAAACACAAGAGAGGAAGCAAATACCATGTACTCCATGAAGCTTTTTGAAACAAATACATATCCTTCTCTAATTAAGAACAAAGTGACATCACAAATAGCGATTTTTTTAATTGTAGTCACCAGACTTATAAAAAAAGTCGAGTCAATTACGTGTCACTCAGCTTACTTCTGTTGCAAAGTTGTGTTGTGTACTAAGACCACCTTAGTGCAGCCCTCCACTGTTACTTCAAGTGATGTCAACAGGCAAACACCAAAGGCAACAGTGCTATTCCTTCCCATCACAGCTAGCTGCACAACGAACCACCCCATGTTACACAAAATTCTGAAGGAAGGATCAGTTCCCTGCTCTGTTTACTACAAAGAGGGCTTAGGATGCTGCCAAGAAACAAGCATTTTCCATACCCTAGTTTCAAACTTCTCCAGTTTCTCTAACAGCAGTTTCTGTTCCTTCCTGCTGTTTGTCTTCACAGTTCCAAGAGAGGCTTCTTTCACGGAGTTATTTTTGAGAATTTTGTCAAGCTTCTGCCTGGCCAATGGCTAAGGAAAAGATGTTTCATAAGCATGGCAACACCAGTGAGGACATGATAACAAAAACAGTGCTTTTACTGATGAAATTACATAATTAGATCAGGCTACAAGTTGAGGGAGAGGTTGGCCAGCAGTTTGAGGGAGGTGATTCTCCCTTTCTACTCTGCTCTTGGGAGACCCCACCTAAAGTATTCTGTCATCCTCTTAGGGCCCCAGCACAAGGCAGACATGGACCTGATGAAAAGAATCCAGAGGAGGACCACAAAGATGTTCATAGGGCTGGAACACCTCTCCCATGGAAAAAGGCCTGAGGGACTTGGGGGTTTTCAGTCTGGGGAAGGCTCTGGGCAGGTCTTACTGTAGCCTTTCAAGATCGAAAGAAGGAGAGATATTTTTAGTAAGGATTATAGTAACAGGTCAAGGGGCAATGGTTTAAAATGAAAAGACAGTAGATTTAGATTAGCTATAAGGAGGAAAATTTTCCAAGTACTGTGATGGGACACTGGACCAGGTCGTCCAGAGAAGTTGTGCTCATCCCTGGAGGTGTTCAAAATGAAGCTGAATGGGACTTCAAGCAACCTCTTCTTGCAGCCTTTCTGCTTCAAATACATATGAAATGAGGTCCAAAACAAATGCTCAGGTCCAGATTCAATCACCTCCTCTCAGCACTATTTCAACATGAACTCACTAGCAAGAACACATGTGCTTACACTGATAGGTTCTATTTAGGAATATCTACATCTGTCTCTAAAAGTCACCTGTTCATCATGCTCAGAATCTGTTTGAGTTGAAGAATCAACCTTTAGCTGTAGATCTTCTCCCTGTAGTTTAGGAAGCTAAGCAAGCAAGAAAAAAGAGAAACAGCTGGGAAACAAACCCTCGGCAGGGCTGCAGTACCACACTGCCTTCAAGCAAAGAGCATGAAGAAACGTGACTTCTGCCAAGGGTAATGTAAGAGCTCAGGAAGAGAGCTAAGCACCTTATTCTCCGAAGAGGAGATAAAGTGTTCCTTCTGCTCTGCTCTTGCAGCAGACAATAGAGATAAAAAATAAGAGTGTTGCTGCTGTGAGTGCTTCTTTCACTTTGCTTTTCCAAAACTGATTCACTCCAGAGAGGCTTAGAAAGGTAAACATGTAGTCTCTCTGAAATCACCTTTGCCGTGCTCCACTGCATTAGAGCGTACATCCACTCTATTTTTGTCTGCAGTAGAATGTCCCACACGGGACAACACTTTCCTGCAACCCTTAGAATCAGTCTGCATAATTTAAAAGACACATGTGAGAACTGGCACAGGCAGCTTCCATACCCTCTTTCACCCTCAAAGCTTCTACTTCAGCCAAGAGGCTCAAGCAGAGGGATCAGGTGATGGAAAGAACAAAAAGGGCAAACACAGCCAGCACATTTGGCATCTTTCTTGAGAAGAACTTCCAAAATAGGTCAAAGTCCACCTCTCCAGTCTTGAGAGAACCTGGGCAGAAGAAATAGGTCTCTAAACTGTGGGTCATACACAACCATTTGACACTGACTGGATCCACAGAAGAGATCTGTGAGGTGGGAAAAATCAATTCTCACAATGCCAGCCTTCTAGGATTTCAGAGGACTGTAACTAGAAGAAGCTTTACTTCTTTGTCCTAGAAATCTCACTTGGATGTCAGCTGCAAGGAGGACCACAACATTGGCTTGACCTCACTTTGTACCAGTCCCATCTGAACAGATTGCCTGAAGCAGAAGCATGTCAAGGTCCAAGTTACGAGTGTGTGGCAGAAACAGCAGCTAAGGAAAATGAGCCCAGAAGACAGTGAGTCAGAGGGACCCCATTGTCTTCCCTGGAGAAGGTACCTCAGAATCCCAGGGGAAATTCTTGTCTTCCAGTTTTGCTTCTCCTCCTACTGGTGTCAAGACCCCATCTTCCTTTTTTTGCTGCTTCCCCTGCTGGTTGCAAAACTCTGTCTTCCTTTTTTGCTTCTCTCACTGCTGGTTCCAAGACCCCCAAAAAAAGATAAGCACATAATAGTTATGAATGCTTATTTTACTCTACTTTTCTGCATCTGATTCATGACAGAGAGGCTTACAAAGGTGACCACTTAGTCCCTCTGAAATTACCTTTGCCAAGCTCCACTGCAGCAGAGCGTGCATCCAATTTATTGCAGTCTGCAACAGGAAGCTGGACAGCAGCCGACACTTTCCCTTCACCTTCAGAATCAATCTGTGTAATTTAAAAGACACACATGAGAACTGGCACAGGCAGCTTCTCCACCCACTTCCACACTCAAAGTTCTGCTTCAGTCAACACCCCTAATGATAAGGGGATGGAAAGAACAAAAAGGGCAAACACAGCCAGCACGTTCAGCATCTCTATTGAGCAGGGTTTTCAAAACAGGACCAAGTCCACCTGCCCAAGCTAGAGAGAACTTAGGCAGAAGAAATAAATCTGTAGATTGTAGGTCATGTGGGAACCCAGTTGACATTAACTGCATGTACAAAAGAGAGCTGTTTGATGGCAAAACAGCAGTCCTCACAATGCCAGTCTTGCACAGTTTTCACAGGGCTGTAAGCAACAGGGAGTTTTACTACATTATCCTTACTGTAAATTTAGTTTGTACATCAGCTGCAAGGAGGCCCAGGATATTGGCTTGACCTCACTTCATACAAGTCCCATCTAAACAGTGTGTCCGAAGCAGCAAATGTAGAGGTCTAAGTTATGAGCATGTGGCAGAAGCAGCATCAATGGAAAATGAGCCCAGAAGCCAGTGAGTCAGAGGGACCTCACTGTCTCCCTCAGAAAAGGTACCTCGGAATTCCAGGGAGAATCATCATCTTCTCCAGCTCCTCCTGCTGGTTGCAAGACCCCTAAGAACAGATAAGAGGCTTGTCATAGCTCTGAGTGCTTGTTTCAGTCTGCTTTTCCAAATCTGATTCACACCAGAGAAGCTTACAAAGGTAACCATGTAGTCCCTCTGAAATTACCTTTGCCACACTCCTCAGTAACAGAGTGCATGCCCACTTGGCCACATTTTCCAGTGAAGCACCTCACAGGGTTAATCACTTTCTCTGTAAGATCACAGAGACACTGTGTAATTTAAAACACACATGTGAGAACTGGCACAGGCTCCATGTGGAAACACTTCCATGCTCAATGCTCCTGCTTCAGGAAAGAGGCCTAACAAGAGAGGGATCAGGTGATGGAAAGAACAAAAAGGGCAAACGCAGCCAGTGCATTTGGCATTGTTGTTGAGAAGGGTTTTCAAAACTATACAAAATAAACCCCTCTAAGGTTGAGAGAACATAGGCAGAAGAAATAAGTATCTGAACTGTGGGTCATACACAACCATTTGACACTGACAATTCACAAAAGAGATTTGTGAAGCGGAAAAAATCAGTTCTTACAATACCAGCCTTCTAGGACTTCAAAGGACTGTAACCAGAAGGAAGCATTACTTCTTTGTCCTAGAAATCCAGCTTGGAGGTAACCCATAGGGAGACACATGACATTAGCTGGCCCTCACTTTGTCCCAGTCCAAACTGAACAGATTATCTGAAGCAGTGGCTGGTTAAGGTCCAAGGAAGGAGTGTGTGGCAGAAGCAGCAGCAAAGGAGAACAAGCCCAGAAACCAGAGGTATCCCACTGCCTCCCTCAGAGAAGGTACCTGAAAACCCCAGGAGGAACCACATTCTTCCTTTTTCACTTCTCCTGCTGCTGCTGGCAATACACCTAACAAACATAAGAAGTGTGTCATTTCTGTGCGTGCTTATTTCACTCTGCTTTTCTCCACTTGCTTCACTCCAGAGATGCCTACAAAGGTGACCATTTAGTCCCTCTGAAATTACCTTTGCCAAGCTCCACTGCAGCAGAGTGCACATCCAACCCGTTGCTGTTTGCAGCAGGAAGTTGCACACTGGCCGACACTTTCCCTTGATCTTTAGAATCAGTCTGTGCAATTTAAAAGACACACGTGAAAATTGGCACAGTCAGCTTCTCCACCCACTTCCACATGCAAAAGTTCTGCTTCAGCCAACAGGCCTAAGGAGTGGGATCAGGTGATGGAAAGGACAGAAAGGGCAAGCACAGCCAGTGCGTTTGGCATCACTGTTGAGCAGGATGCCGAAAAAACAGGATCAAGTTCACCAGTCCAAGCTAGGGTGAACCTAGGCAGAAGAAATAAATCTCTAGAGTATGGGAACCAGCTGATATTGCATGCATCTAAGAGAAGAGAGCTGTGTGATGGAAAAGCAGCAATCCTCACAAAGCCAGCCTTTCAGTTTTCCCAGGACTGTAACCGACAGTGAGTTTACTGCTTTTTGCTATACTAGAAATCCCGCTTGGATGTCAGCTGCAAGGAGGCCCCAGACATTAGCTGGACCTCATTTGTCCCAGTCCAAACTGAACAGATTATCTGAAGCAGCAGCTGGTTAAGGTCCAAGTTATGAGAATGTGGCAGAAGCAGCAGTAAAGGAAAACAAACCCAGAAACCAGGGAGTCAGAGGAACCCCGCTGCCTCCCTCAGAGAAAGTACCTTAAGATTGCAGTGGGAGTGTTTGTCATCCTTTTTCTCTGCTCCTTCTGCTTTGTAGTCTCCTAACAGAAGATAAGAAGTGTGTCATTTCTGTGAGTGCTTATTTCACTCTGCTGTTCCTCACCTACTTCCCTCCAGGGAGGCTTACAAAGGTAACCATTTAGTCCCTCTGAAATTACCTCTGTAGGGCTGCAATGTAATAGAGAGCACACTCACTTTATGTTGGTCTGCAGCAGGACCGTTGTCTTCCTTTTCCACTGCTTCTTCTTTCGGCACATCACCTAAGAAATAAGATAAGCGCATTGTTGCCTTGAGTGTTTATTTTCCAGTCCTTTAGCCCATCCCTCCAGACCAGTATCCCATTGATTGGATGTCGTTCTGCTACAGGTCACAGTCTTTGATATCAAAGTGTCTTACATGACTCTGCCAATGCAGGTGTTTCCAAGGGAGTGACAGGAGTTGTCTCATAGCAGGAGCTGTCAATTTGTTCATTATCAATACTAAATATAGAAAGGAAGAAGATGTATTATGTAAAATCCCCCTAGACTTCCATGTACTCTTTGCAAGAAGAGCAAAACAATGCATGTTCCAGTCTACCCATATTCATAGATAACTGCTGAAGGGTCACACACACAAAGAATGTACTGCAGTCCTAGAGTAATGGAAACTGAAGTCATGCTCACAGGACAGGTGCCTAGGCTTATCTGTGGAGTAACCCTGCTACAGTTTGGCTACCGTCTCATCTGATAAATCCCCTCTCCATTTTAAGGGCAATGAGTTTAACAAGCCCCCTGGCAGACTGACATTGCCAAAGCCTCTACCTCAGCTGGATGTTATGCTAATGGTACAGCTACTCTCCATGTCAAGATGGTTTAATATCTCCTCAATCCCCATCCTCACTTTGAAGGGCTTCAGAAATTGCCATGGTTAGCCTGAGGACCTGAGAGTTTAAAGAGTTCCCAAATGGGTTATCAACAAATATTGTACTTGCATTCCAAGACCTGTGTTGTCTTCTAACAACCCTGGGTTAGTTGGGGCTTGGGTTTGTTTAATAAGCAGAAAAACAGAAAAAAAACCCCAATCAAACAAGAAAAGAAATTCAACACATTCTCTAGACCAAGGCTGCTGTGTAGAATGGTGCATTAGCACAACATTTATACTGTGCCAGAAGGCTGGAGGGAAGGAATGAGCATCACATCATGTTAAAGCAATCTTCAAACATGCTTTACTCCTAAAAGGGGTTTTTACACCACAGTTTACACTGGCTCCCCTCTCTCCTGCTTCCCATCGATACAGGTTGCCAGAAGGGGTTGGGGAAGGAGAAATGAAGTCGAGATCCAGCGACAAGAGTTCACAGGCAATTGTTTACAGTTGGACAAGGCATGCTCATAAAGATAAAGCAGTACAGTCACCCATCCCTTGGCTACCATCACTGTGGAAGACGTCTTTTTTCCTCAGCCTAATTAAGCACACAGGGGCTATCAGTTAGATCCCCTCTGAAACAAAAGGCAAACAGTTGCTGCTATTGAGTGCAGTGAAACTTGGAAGCACACAGGTGAATTCTCAGAGAGAAGTGGGCAGAAGGGAGAAAGTTTTCCTCAATTTCTAAATATACTCTTGACATGTAAAGAGATACATCAGAAGACACCACTGAGCTCAGCTTCTACAAAGTTCTCAGCACTTCATTAAACCCTACTGCTGTTATTGAAAAGGGATGTCCACCAGCACAGACATTCAGAGAACACCGTTGTTCTAACAAGCATGTAAAACACACATCATATTGAGCCATTTTGGTCAAAGCTTGACATGTGTAGTTTCCCTTTTTCGACTCAGGAAAAACAACACCATGATGAAGAAGAAGTTGTATGGTTTTCTTATTCCCAGAATCAGTAGCAACTGTAAGAGGGGTCCTAAGGCATTCAAGAGATAAGAGTAAATACATCAGCTTTTACAAACATTGCATAGCCAACACATTAATCCCTCTTTGCTCCTTAAAAATTAATTTCCCCTCTCCTACAGAGTGAAAGCACAGCCAAATGCCTACAAGTGTCAGAGAACTCAGGTTGGTGGGACCTCAGGAGGTCTCCAGGACAACCACCAGCCCAGAGCAGACTCAGGGCCCGTGTGCCTGCATGTGCACACACATGTGGGCACATGGCACAGCAAATAATGCTTTCTGGCAGTCCTCAGCGTGAAAATTGCCCCCTGAAGAAAGTGAGAACCGGAGCACGGGTCTGGTTTCACACAGGAGATCCTTCTGAGTGATTCCTGGTCCCTTTTCAAAGCTCATTCTTATTCCTCCCATCAATCCAACTCAAACAGTGCTAAGGAGTCCGATGTGCACTTATGGCAAAGCCTTTACCTAGAAACATTATCCACATCAGCTCCTTTTTGAAGAAGGAACTTGACCATTTTTTCACAGTTTTCAGTGATTGCAAGAATAAGCAGAGTGTATCCAAACTGAAAGAAGTCATCTCTCTTAGAATAACAGAGAGAAGTTGAGCAAGTCAACTTGGGAAGAGGAGCTCTACCCAAAGTCCAAACTTACTTCATTCTAAGCATCAGTACCTGCACCGTGCCTAAGTAACACCTCCACTAGAGATTTGCCAGAAACCATGACAGCAAAGTGAAGGGCAGTGTTACTGCTTGCACCTCTGAGGTCATGGTTGGCACCATGTTCCAGCAGAATAGCTGCACAGTCCCCATGCTGGTGCTCTACTGTCTGGAAACATGACAGGAATGGAGGAATAACTTCCAGCATCTATGCTCCTCATTGTCAGGATTCCCGCATCTTCCCAACACTGGAACATACGAGTGACTTCAAGGATTAGAGAACATATGCCCCTTCTGCATACCTTCATTAGTGGTGATTGATTGAATTTGTCACAAGGGTTTGGCTTGCACTTCTTTTCTACTAGGAACTGAACAACACGTGCATGGCCATTTACACAAGCAAGATGCAGAGGAGTCCTGGAAATTAAACATACTCAGTTGTCCTGGTTTAAGCCCAGATGACAATCAAGCATCATGCAGTCACTTGCTCACACCCTCTCCCTCCTCACCCCAGCGGAACAGGGAGGAGAGTCAAAAGTAAAACTTTTAATAACAGTTAAATTAAACCAGATTGATAAATAGAACAAAGTAAATAAAATAAATATAATAATTAGAGCAAATAAAAAATCCCAAGAAAAACCTGTGATGTACAATACAGTTGCTCACAACCCACTGACTGATGTCCGTTCCATAACGTTGACCTGGTGATGCTCCCTCTCAGCTTTTTGTGTGCTTTCTCACTGGCAAAGCATGAGACACTGAAAATGTTCTTGACTTAGGGTAAACACTGCTTAGTAATGGAGGCTACAGAGAGTGCAGAATTAGTGTAAGCCCCCAGGTTCCACCCCCCTGGTCAGTCTTGCGCCAGTTTTGTCCCAGAGACAGACAGGATGAGACTTCTAACAGCACTAGGAAGGCTGTTCTGTCTTTCTGTGAATCCATGCTCTGCAAAACCAAGCCACTCTCAGTCTAGCACCCAGAAAGGAGCTGTCTCTGCTCGAATGAAGGCCTGATGTGCTCCACAGAATCATCAGATCTTAGTATGGTTTGGGTTGGAAACCCCCATATAGTTCCAACCCCCTGCCATGGGCAGGGACATTTTCCACTAGATCAGGTTGCTCAGAGTCCCATCCAACCTGAACACTTGGATGAACAGGGATGGGACAAGAAGGAGATCAAGTACAGGGCCCAGGCTGGCAGAGCAGGGCAGGGGAGGCCAGAGCAGACTGGGGCTTTCACTGTCTCTTATTCAAGCTCAGGCAGGGCTCCTGTAAGGCTCTTGCTCTGCTGCTGGCCCTGCTACCAGGGGCTACCTGCTACCAAAATGCTGGGCTTGGCTGCCTCTTCCAGCCAGGGTGGGTGTGTTCTCTGCAAAATTGGGTTTGTTACCTGGTGTGCAGCAAGCCAATAATTACGCATTTGAGAGAGACATTGATTACGTGTTTCAGTTACACATCCCTGGGTGCCCAATGGTATTTCATAAATAAAGCACACCCCACCAGAATTTCCATGCTATTATTTATACATAGAAGTTCAGAATTAGTAACTTTCCAAGTACAGCCCCTCTGCTATGATTGGTTAATAGCTTCCATACAAGTTATGTAATCGCAGCTAACGTCTATGCATGCTCAGGGAAGGGGTCTTCACCTGGGCAGGGGTCTTTTTAACCCATAGGTGTGAAATTTAGTATTATGATGATGACAATACAACTATAGGATACATGGACTTTGAGTCTTTTGCCACACTGGCAATGTGTACACATAGAAATTCATCAACGTCTTGATTTACTACAGCCTTAAAGCCTGCTAGTTCCAGGATGTCCTTCACTAAGGGATGTTTACTGCTGTCTGTTCTACTGACAACAATATCTCGATTTACTACATCCTTAAAGCTTGTTGGTTCCAGGATGTCCTTAGCTAAGGGATACCAGCTGCTGCCTGTTCCACGGATTGTCTCTTGTCTTGCTGCTTAGGCTTGAAATACATACATAAAAAACCCACCCTGACTTCGGATAATTATGACAAATTCCACATTTTGAACAGGTGGAGGGCCTGCTCTTTGCCCTTACTGCTTGTCCCGGTTGTAGCCGCTGATGCGGTGTTTGTTCAGCCACCAGTGCTGCCGCAGCCGGGCCAGGTCTGCCTTGGCGGCCGCGCGGTGAAGGTGGACCAAGACCATGGCTCGGGGTTCGGCGGCCTGGGGCTGGGCTGGGCAGACGCAGGAGGGACCCGGGGCCCGTGCGGGGACAGGAGGGGCAGAGGCGAGGTGCGGTGGAGGGGCGGGCGCGGCTCGCAGCCCCGAGGGATGCTCTGGGGCCGGGCAGCGGCCGTGGAGCGGGACCCGACCCCGGGCACGGCTGGCTCCGGCGTGACACAGCATCAACACCGCAGCCTTTCCCTCACCCCGGGACTTCCTCTCTTTGAGAAGGTCTGAAGGGGTGTATGTCCTGTAATCATGACTAATGTTAGCCCAGATGAAAAAAAAACCAAAAATACAAACAAAACCAAACCAAAACTGACGTACTGCTGGTTCCCAGGAGACTGTTTTCCCATCGGTATACAGTCTTCTGGAGATAATGTGTTCCTGTTTCCTCTAAGCCAAGGGCAGGCTTTTGAAAAGGAGACAGACTGGAAGTCTCCTATGGTTTGCCATATCCTAATCCCAGCAATCAATAGTTAACTGTATTTCTATCCTCTTGAATCCATTGATCATTTTATGTTAAAACATTTGCTAATTAATTACTACCTTTGAACACTAGAGTTAGACTCATTAAGTTCATTTTAAATAAATCGATAACAGAGACAAAATTCCTGTTGGTTTGGGCAGCCTTTAAAAGCGGTAATTTAGAAAATGAGTAGTCAATAGCTCCATTGTAGCAGTTGGCAAGAACTCAAAAAATAAGATGAGCCACAATTGGGGCCATAAATGCTTTTATAGAAACACTAAAGTCAGATTTTCAAGGGAATTCGGCACCCCAACTTCCCAGCCTTTTTTAAAATCTGCCTACTCTCTTGGCACTGAAATACCTTACTTCAGAGGCAAAAACTCTAGCCCTCTATCACAAGCAGGAGGGGGCTGCTCACTACATATTCATAGACAAAGAGAAAACAAATAATTTTCTGAGGAAAAAGGCATTTTAAGGAATGATTTTGCATTTCCTCTTCTATCTATTAGGAAAAATGGTGGAAAGCAGGTGGAAGAAAACTGCAAGGAGAAAAAATAACTCTTTAGGGAAATGCTAATACCCAACATATGCACTGATTTTTTTTTTGCCTAAAAGGTCATTATAAAGACATAATAACATAAGTAAAAGATTTAAAGTCTTGGTTGGTTTAATACCTAACTGCTAAATCCTGTTAATGGGGAAAATACGTCTGACTGCTTTTTCTAACCCTTTTCATGCTTGATTTTCAAATTATATGGTAAAAGTTCATCACAGCCAAATGCAAGGACCCCCACTGAGGGAGGGGAATGAGTTAGGCCACTGGTTGGTTATAGAATAATTCCCTAGTAACTCAGCATGAAGGAACAATTAACATTCACAAATAATCAGGACCCAGATTTTGGCTACCTAGGTAAAAGTCAGAGCCCTTAACTGGGAAATATTCTTTTATGCCTCAAAAGAAGTCATGGGCTTTGGATGTTATCTTCTCAAAAGCTTGAAGAGGCAAGGCCACAGAGTCTTTTCCTTGCATGGATCAATCCTCCACCAGTTACACCAGTAGAAGTTGTTCTAGTGGATGTGACAGACTCACTTTTAGGCAGTGTATCAGCAAGCAATGTAGAGAAATGCACCCCACTGCAATGGCTGTTACTCTGTGTCCCCTAGAGATACCAAAGTGTCACCCAAATATTGTCTCCTTTCACTGAATGCCATAAACAGTGCTACAATAATTATCCAGACTGAAGGCAATTCCATTCATTCACTCTTCCATTTTGTCCACACAGCCTAGTCTAAAGCACACCTTTGCAAATGATGTGTTTGGTGCTATCCCAGAACACTGTCCAGCCAGCATTCAGAATTAAGTGTGCTAATTGAAATAACAAGTGAAAGTTATTCCTAATGCCTCCTCATGATTTCTGTGGGTCACATGGTGGTTCTCTGCTGCAAGTAATTGACTTGTTGTAGGGGAATAGACACTTGAAATGGCACAGGCCGTTCCACCTATTGTTAACACATTGGTCATTACCATGACTTGAAAGCATTTAGATATGCAAGTAACAGGATACTGCCATCAAACCTCCAGCATAGTCACTGGGTATTGTGCAAGAACATAGGAGCTTTCATATTTAGCACGTGGCAAAAATTTCTGCTCTCACAATCCTACTGTACATAATATTCCCTGATTCTAATAGTGCATTTCATCACCAATCTTTGCCAGTATTCACTGGTGTAGCTCAAAGAAAGCAGCAGGATGTGCTCCCAGTCATCACCCGAGTCTGGTACTGATTATCATTAGATTTCATCCTGCTTGATGAACAGATTAGCTCTGTGCATTGGAATTACTCTACACTTTTAATCAGAGAATTTATTTATTATTCTCAGAGCATCAGAAGTAATCAATTCTATTTTTTTTCCCTTTTATCCCTTATAATCCTTCTACACCTCATTCCAGAAACGTGTTTCCTTCTGAAATTTGCACCCTAAGTTCTCCTGGGACCATTCACAGAGTACCAAGCTCATAAAGACAGCCCAATATCAGCCTTGGTATTTTTCTTCACTATAGACAAAACTAATACAACTGTTTAGTATTTTTCATCACTTGCATACCAATAGAGTATCTGGTCTTGTGTATTAGTCCCTCGGTGATTTTATCTGCCCTCTTTATTCACATTTCTTCCCAGGATTTTGAATTATCAGATCATAATAACTGTGGAGGCTTGGATCCCTCTATTCCAGGCCTCCCTGAGATGCACAAGCATCGGGAGATGCTTGCTCTCAGGACATAGCCTATTGCATACTCCTTTGTGCAACTCCTTAGCTGCTAACTATGTCTTGTCTCTTCCGACAACTTCTGTTTGCAAAGGATCCTCCATCATGTGCTCATCTCCATGGTTTGAAGCTTAAAGAACATTAGCTCCCCAACATTGCTGGTGGGATAAATACTGCAATTGCCTTTCAGCCAGAAGCAGTCCCAAGAAGAAAAGCTCACAGAAGCTGTCAGAGAGAGTGGTTACAAACCTCCTCAGGGCCAGGCCACAGTCTCACAGCACTTTCCTTCCACCAGTGTACAAGAAAAAGACATTTTGGAGAGGAGGTGTCACTACCACAAGACACATTTCTGATTTGGGTCCCTTTCTGCCTATAGACAACACCGTGTTTATTTCTAAACCATCTTTAAGAAAAGACTCAAGTAAAGTTAAGACACAAGTTATTTAGGTAAAACTGGCAGTACTGAGCTGCTGCAGGAGACTGGAGGATTGGCTGGCTGGCTCTGAACAACCAGGTGGGGAAGTGTTGGGAGAAGAGGGAAAGCCGTGCATGGGTGGGGCAGTGCCCCCTGCCCCATGTGTGTGTGTGTGCATGGCCAGCCCCAGTGCCCACACCAGGAACAGCCTGGCCCTACTGGAAGCGCAGGAGCAAGATTCCAGTGCTGGAATTAGCATAGGCTTGCCTGACAGAGGACCTTGGGCATAATAAAACAACAAAACTCAGCATAATTTTACAGTTGGACCTGATGACTTTTTTTCCAAACTGAATTATTCTAGGAGAATGATTCTATGATAAAGTTTTATTTATGAGGGCTTATCACATAAATCCTGCTCAATACTCACAGGTCCTTTGTGAGCTGTGCTCCCTTTCATCTGCATTTTGTCTTTCCTCTTCTTTTGGGTGGGTGGTTGAGATGAAGTGACTCACCACTGGACACCTTGGAATATCTTCAACAGAGAGAAAGAAAGCTAATTTAATTAAAAATGATAGGAACAGTAGGTTTACCTGCCTAATCTGATTTATTAGTGTCCCCCTGCCAACGAATTTGGATGAGATTCCAACCACATGAGCACCTTCATGTGCTTGGTCTCCTGCAGACATTCAAGAAGAAAATGTCCTTTCTATGGATTTTGTCATATATGACAAATGTAGTGAATTCCCTTTCTTCCTTTTTTTCTAGTTCCTAAAGAGATGGAACACACAGTTAGTTTGGGAGATCTAAAGAACAAAGATAAATACTGGTTTAAGTCAACTTCTTCTGAAATATATTTTTCTTCCTTGGAATTATGTCTGATAGAAAGGTTTCTTATAAAGAAAATTCACAACAGACCCATAGGGAGATACTAAAAGGGTGGGCAGGATGTGCCTTCAAACATCCCTAATTCAACAGCTGGATGTTGCACAAAGGAAATGGACTGCAGAAAATGGGCAGGTTGTTACCTTGCAAACCTTGAAAAAATAAAGTATTGCCATTGTCACTGAGAAGCCACAGGCTTTGTACTGAGCTCTTTAGGCCTCAGAGGAAGGGTCTGCCCTAGATGAGCTTTCCTTGACCACTACAACCTGCACAAGGTAGACAAGCTGGAGCCAGCCAAACCTGGTTTTAGGGGTAACAGAGAGAACAAAGAGCGAGTACTTCTAACACGTGTAAAATGCACCATAGATCATATATTCAGGTGTAACATGGAGCTGCAGAGCAATGAAAAAAAAGTAAGGTGTAAAAATATGTTAGCAAATATATGAATGTGGCCTCATGTGTGTCTTGAAATGAGGGAGAGGAAAACACCACCCTGAACATCCTGTGCTTCCATATGCTGGTAGTGGGCCAAAGCTCCCCCTTCACCACCAACCACTAAAATTAAACCATCAACCTTACGACTCAGAGGAGCAGGGAAAGAGTGAGGCAGAAGGGGTCTAGAAACTAAACAGCATGAGAATAATAACTGTATAGCTATTACTATTATATTACTATTGAAACTTTTTCTGTATTGAAATAGTCTTTTTCATTCTTATGTAATTATTAGGTCTGAACTATTTTTTGCTTCTTGAATTAGACTCTTAATATTTCAATCACACTAGAAATAAATTCTTGTTTTATATACATTTCTTCTGAAATTTCCTCTATCCTACGCACTCCCCATCCCTTCTTTATCCTTTGCTCCTCCAGTTGCACCATCCAGAGTGGTGGCCTCACTGAAAATGAACCAATGTGAAATACAGATTATTCCCAGTGATTTGTTCGGGGAGGGTTAATCAGCTTTGCAAACACCATCAGAGTGAAGGGAAGATTACTACCTGCTTTATAAATGCTGGAGCTCTACTCAGTTTTACTATCTGAGCATCATTATAATTTCAAAACTATCTCATTCCAACAGAATGTAAAATGCAATAATAACTACCTGTGCAATTTCTGTGGCTATGTCCTGACAGCAGTACAGCAGCAGTCATTTTTCCCTACTCTTTTTTATTCCTTCTTATTATATATACGCATTTTCCTGATTATTTTAACTATAAAACTAGCCACCTTCCAGGAAAAAATTTTAATGCTGATTATATCTGGAGCAGGACAGTGATTGAAATAAAAATTGAGTTTTCAATGTAGACTTTCTTGAAAATTATCATTCTTTGAGTTTTCATACCTCAATGCTTAGGGCAGCATGGAAAGTAAATGCCACATTTACAGAAACCTAGAATTAATTCTTGAATATTTTTCTCTTATCTAAAGCATATTTCTGCAGCATATCATACAAGTTAATTCTAGCCCAAATTACAGGTATTCAGTACTATTTTTCTAGATGTATGTGCCCAGAAAGGAAAGCTGAAGGATTTAGGAAATCTAACAAGATAAAATAATGTATGAGATGACTTGCAATAGATTATTCATTTAATCAGAAAAATTAAGAGATGTCTGAAATACCTGTGCAGGGTAATTTTTAGAAACATCTACCTCACAACAAGTAAACAATTAAAAGTGTGCAGGCTACAGCTGCGCACTCCTGTGGGAAGAGATAATATTTTTGTTCTTTGCTTATTCAGCAATTAAAGAGGTCTGGACCAATTAAAGTCTTCTTATAATCATAGTCACCACAGGACAAGCAAATATTATATGGTTCTGTATACTCTACATCACTCTTATATCGAGCTTTTGGTTTTTTCTGGACTGAAGAAGGGTGCAGTCCTGCACATGATGCCAGCGATTATCCCAAAGCATATGGTCATATTGAAGCTTCACATCTCTGTAGTGTTCCAGTTCCAGCTGAGGCTACAGAAACCTGGATCTAATGCAGATGAATGCTACATATGAGCCAAGATATTTATGTCCTAATTTCCCACGGCTTAATGCATTCATTTCTTCCTTCTGTAATATTTGAAATGTTTTCATCCTCAGTCTGGGAGTAGATTTTCTGGGAAAACAAAGAAAAAACAACCCAACACGTAAACCCTCAACTCCAATTTTGGCTGCCCTTTCCTTCTTAATAACTTCTATATTGGCAAAGAGTAGGAATTGGACACGTAAAGCATCTTTTAAGGATAGGTGTTGGATTTCCAGAACCAGGGTAAGAAATCATTTGTCATACATCCTTACGGATATATTTTGTTTCTGGCTCTCAGTGTTGTATTTTCTATGGCTCATCACACTTTAAGGTTCTGAGCAACCCAAGTACTCCTCAAGACAGCTGGAGTGCTGGGTTCGAGCAAATTCTTCATCTGACCCCAATTAAATCTCATAGCAAATTATCCATGGCCCAAAAGAAAACCCAAACAGTTCATATCATCACACGATTACTCACCTTTTCACCCTGAACTCTGCTCCTCGTATGTATGCTTTAAAAAACAGCATCCTCCCACATCCTGGGAATACCTGAGGCAATTCATCTACCCCCACCACTATGTCTGCTGGTTTTTGTCACCATGGGTCTCCCAAAGGTGAGTTATTTTGACAACAGGTGGCTTTTCCTGAGCATCCACCCCGGGAGAAAATAAAGATGCAGGCACAGGGCAGGCAAGGGACTAAACTCATCTTGTGGTCAGGAGCAACTGAGACCCCAACACACCCTAAAACTGTCAGGGCTGTGGAACACATCCAAGTTCACCCGAAGAGCCCAGGGCATGATGGTTTTCTGTGACAAGAAGATGTGGTTTGGCATATCATTGCTTTACACAAAGTTCCGGGCTTAATCTGGTTTTGTCTCTTCATTTTAGGAACGAGTATATTCTTATATAGGAGCTGCTTCTGACAGCGTGGTGAAAGCCATGAAAGAGAAGTCTCTATGAAATCACCTTCTCTAAACAAAAAGTGAAATAATTCCTTTAAACTGTTAAGTCAGGAACTGAATAAGTGTTTGTCATCTAATTTCAGCTCTCCCACACATAGTTCCAGTGAAGTCAGTGAAAGTTTAGGCATCTAAAAGCTATTCTGGATTGACTTTAGTATTCTAATCTGTCAAGAAGGACAAAATTCTCTACTTCTCCAGTAAGAAGTCATCTCATTGTAATCACTTATTTCTGCAATTACCTGTAGCTCATTAGGAGTGAGTTATTTAACTTAATTTTTATCTCTCACCCAGAAAACCCCACTAGGCAGCTGAAGGCAAGAATCAGCAAAGAAACAGGCAAAATAAACTCTTGCTATAATAAATAATTTCCTGTTTGCTGAGTTTTAAGTTAGTTACTAATCTTCGGACTTTCTATTGGAGAGACATCACCTAAACTTGTATTTTCATCCATTTAAGCAACCAGTAAAGTCTCTGGCAGAGTTGACACTCCAGAACTTGTCGATCTACTCTTTGTGTCTTACTTCCATCTTAGTACTGACAAAACTACACTAACTCAACTTGCATAGTTCTTGACCCACACCTCGTTGTCCTGCCAATGACATTGTGAAACTACTAGTGAATCAATTCACAACAACCCTCTTTTGCAAACTATGGAGTCAGGGGAAACTGTGCACAAAGTGCTGCAAGAAATATCCCTCAAATGGATTTATCATATTCCATGGGATGTTTTTGCTATTCATGGCATGAAACTATGTGATTATTCCCTTACGCAGGAGTCAAAATGTTTAAAATACTACCAAAATATTTAGTATGAATTAACCCAAGGAAAAGGCCACTCACTTCACCCAAGAGATCATGCACGACTTGATATTGTGAAATTTCTCAGGTCTCCTTAATCAAGGACAGGTCACTCTTTTACTCTCTGACGACTCAAAGCCTGCATGGGTATTATTGAAAGTTCAACTCGGGCTTGCTGCCTGCAGCTGCCTGAATTCAGAAACTAAGGCTCTGCCTTCTTTCAGCCCTGCACCCTTGAGATCAAACTCCAGTCAAGTTGTTATCTCCACTGCTTTGTTCCCCACCTTATCCTTGAAAATGCCTCCAGGATAGTTCATTTTCCTCGTGACATACATGTGGAACACCACTATTATCTTAGTTTCATCTCTGCTTATCTTTTGTTCTTCTTTGTGCTGAATGAACCACTGATCCATGGAACTCTCTGGCTGCTCAGCACTGCTGCAGTCCTCACTCCCTCTCTCCTCTGCTTGGGCTTTGAACACTTGGCACTGCAGTGATCCTATTGCAAACTCACCTGAAGAACCCCCTCTTTCTCACAAATCACTGTTAAAAAAGTAGAGGGGGGTGTTAGAATTACAAAAAATGAATGCTGGGCTTTTTTTTTTTTTTTTTAGCTTTTCATTTCAATTTTCCTCTCTGTCACTGAAATGAAATTCTTACAATCTCTCATCTAGAAGGACCCTCCATATTTTACTATGTCATATACTTTGTTCGTTTTGTTTTTGTCAGAAAACAAAGGCAGATGGTGGTTATTTCTTTTCAGAAATGGATGGGATTTTTAAAAATATCTGAACAGAAAGAATATTTTTGGATACCACTGACAGATGGCCACAGCAAGCACGGTAAGTATTCAGAAGTGTTTGTGAGACCAGGGTAGGTCCCCATGCTTCCAGTGCTGAAAGCCAAGTGTCTGTCCCCTGCGATGTGTACGGTCAGCATCTGTTTCAGAGAGGAGTAAACCACAGAAAGATCTGAACAGTTTAGGGAAATTCCATCATTTCCACACATGGTTTATAAAAAACAAGACAAAGTTATCCTCTCTTTTTTTGTTGGGGTTTTTATCTGCGTGTTTGTGTGTGTGTGTGTGTTGATGTGGTTTTTTGATTGTTTTTCACTGAATGCATTTAGAAATGTTGAATTTTTATTTTTATGTACATCATCAAAATAACACATTACAAAATTCACAATATTGGCACATACATATTTGTTAGTTTCATAGGGCACAGGTAAATCATTGTTAGAATGATTGTTACAAGTCTTTTCAATCTTAATAACACTTTTCTTTCAGCTATTGCAATGCACAAGCAGTTCATCTGTCTTCATTGCCTTGCCTGACTGTATTCTCTAGACTACTACCAAAATATCCCCAATGTCCTTGAAAAACCTCACAGACAGTCGGACAATAATCAACACATTATGTATGAGCCTCCAGAGATCCATATCCAGAAGAAAACAAAACAGATCCTCGGTAACAGAGATCCCCAGGGAAAATGTGGTACAGAGAAATCCATTGTCTGTGATTCAGAAGTCAATGCTTCAGAAAACAATACTATTGTATTTAGCCATTAGAAGGACATTTTATCTAAAAGCAATCTGAAAAGAAACGTTTCTTTCCTTTTGAAAAAATGATATAAAAAATTACATTTTTCTATGACAAACTTAAGGCAAAAAATCTCGCAGTGATGTGAATCTCTTGGCTATTTATGTCAGAGGTCGTGAATAACGAGTGGACAATCCTGATTGTATCCTGTGGAAGGCAGCAAGATATGTTCTAGCAATGAAAGTTTTCTGAGTGCAAATGACAGTAACTCACTGTTCTTTTTTGCTCTTCCCTGTTTTTCTCAGAAGTCAAATGATTTCCAGCAGAAGGAGAGATGGAAAAAAATAAAATTCAGGATAAGGCTGTGACATCTTCAACTTCAAAATATCCTCTCCTTGAGACTGAATTTCAAAAATAAATTTTTTCCCCCAAGCTGCACCATCCATGGAAATTTTATGCTTTAAGAAACTCAGCAGCAAAATACTAACTGTAATGCTTTTGGCTGCCTGTTCCATCTCTCATTCATACATCATTTAGCTTCCTTTTAGGAGGTGAAAACATCAGCTAATCCAAAGAAGGAGACAACTGGTTTGAAGCAATGGCTCCATGTAATACTCTTTTTTTTTCCTATTCTCTTGCGTGCCATCATGGTACATCAATAATTTATAGAGCATTTAATTACGCAGTAAAGCACAAGTGGGCATATTTTCTATAGCTATTCCAAGCACATCAACAGGGCCTTTTTCCCCTTAAGGCCTTGAAGCATGTATGGTAATGGACTTATAAAACCTTCCCTAGAGTACCTTATTGCTGTTGCTTTATGTTCTTTTAATTTATTTTTGGGGATGTTTTTTTGTTTTGTTTTTTTTGTTTGAAAGGGGAATTTTCAGGTCAAACCTAGAGAGTACTGTTACTGCTTTGACTTCATCCTTTCATATGGTGAGTACATTAATAAGTAATACAGTGCTGACCTCCACTGAACGATTTTTCTAAAAATCCTGCTCAGACTTCACAGGAAACAGAACATGTTCTCAAGGCAAAAAAATGAGAAGCCATTAGATTTATTCTTTGCTGATATCATTTTCGGTATTCCCTTTGTTTACAACAAGACTCTTGTAATGATGACACTGTCACACTCATGCTCTAAATCACTCAAAATCTCAGGCTTCCATTCCTGCAATGGGCCCTGACATTAGGCAAGGGTCAGGGCAATGCCATTTGTATTTCTGCCACTGATTTGAATGCACTTGGAGTGACAGGTTAACCCTCTATGCTTCCCTGTATTTTGTAAAATAAGCATAACAAAAGCTTGCACCAACTACACAGAAGAATACCGTGAGACTAATTATCAGTGTTTCTGAAGAACTGTTACATCCTCAGGCCAAATGTGTTATTGGCAATGTTTCTTATTCTTTTAAGTGCCAACCTGAGCAATGGGCACTAAATTCTTTCCTTAAAGCCACTGAACACAGCAGACCAAGTTCTGTTATCATACCTGATCATCACATTTTAACCCAAATCTTTTCAGGATTACTGTTAAAATTGAGACCTCATTTACACCTGCAAAATATTTAATAAAAAATTTGAAAAGCCTACCAGTGACAAAACTTGAGCTCCATCTGTCTAGCACACTGGTTGGCCCAGTTTAAAGTAAATATCATACCCTGCACATGTGACACATTTTTTAAGTCTAAAAATGACACAATTAGAGATAATGGAGGAAAATATACTTTATATGTATGCTTTTATATATTTATATAAAATCTATATTCTGCAGAATTAAAGCTATCTGAAGCTGGAATCAGAATGCCATAAATATATGGAATAAGCACAGTGACAAAGAGACACAGCAAAATCACCACAGATAGGAGAGGTGAATGCATCAGGGGGTTGGAGTACTTCTCATGGTGGGAAGATGTTTGCAATAAGTTTTTTTGCTTTATCAGTGATGAAGTTTTAAAAGAATAGGAAGAATCAGACATTTAAGAAGGCTGCAAAGTTTGACCATGCTATGACCCCAGCCTTACCTAGCAAGAGAAATTGTTGTGGAAGAGTTATCTATTTTCCAGGTGCTCAGCAATATAACTTTATGGAGTTCTCATGCAGATTTTCCACAGCTGAGATTTACAGAAAAAAATAAAATCTGAACTTGTCTGGAAGCAATGAGTTATTTCCTAAGACCTAAGTGTGATGGGCTGGTTAGCAAATTGAATGCCTGTACTGCTCACACTGGGGTGTGCGCCAATTATCTCACTACTTCTGTCTTTTCTCCAGTATTGTTTAATTACAAAAAAAAAATTGACACAATAGCACATTTTGGGCGGACAAAAAACCCCACTCAAACCACCCAGTTCTGCGGATGGAGCTCTATTGATTTTGGATTAATGTTTAAGATTTTAGAATTTTCTGCAAGAAATTTGCCGTATTATCACTGTATCCAGGGCACATCCCAAGCAGATGACATTTACAGCACTTGTCAACATTTTAAGACTCTTATTCAGGGAAAGTAAATTAGAAACTGCATTTTGTTTTCTATTGAAATACGCAATAGGAAACCTTTCCAAATTAACTTTGGAAGATGCAGGTCCCTGTAAACACAGAGCTCTCTTTGGGACCACTGTGTTCTAGGATGATTACTTGGCTTGTTCATCTTGTTCCTGCATTCGGCCAAACAATTAGCTTGGCAACATGCCATAGCTAAACTTTTCCTTGGGAAACTCACTGTTGTCTAACTGAATGTGCAATGAAAATATATGGAATTTTAAACTGTAACAAGAAAGTAAGAGAGTTAATGATTCTTTTATGTGCCATTTAAAAAAAGCATCTCCTTGGCCTTGGCGTATAATGACATGCACAAATCAACTAAGTTAGTGAGCAAGATTTGAAAAAGCCATAGAAATGTAAATAAAACCCCTGATGTTGATTGCAATGCAGGAGAGAATTTAGAGAGGAAATATATGCATTAGGTTCATCTTCCTCACGTGAAAAGACATTGTGGGACACATACATATTTAGCAATGCTATTAATTAAAGTGAAATAAATGTAAGTATCTGTCTCAAGAGAATGCAATTAAAAATTAAATTTATTTGCTTACCAATTTTTCACTTTCATGGCAACACTTATGGTTGCCCAGTAACTGTAGTGGCATCAAAGGATTAATGCCCAATTTTCAGAGGTGTCCTCTTCACTGCAAGTGTGTAGTTGACATTTAGATCTCCAAACATCCCTTGGAATCCTCAGTACAGAACTATTAAATTTCATTGCAGTTCACTTTTCTGATCACCAAATCATCTTCCCAATCTTCTCTTTAAATACATGCCAGGCATTTGTCACCATGCTAAGCAGACAGGTGTGGTTTTTAATACACATCCTTTACCTCCTCTATGAAAAGGTAGTATCTGAACCTAGATTTCAAGAAAGAAACGGTCAGTGAATTAACCACTCATATTGCCTCTTCTGTAATGATACTCATATTTTCTGTATGTATTATGGGGAGTCATGAATATACTTAGCATGGTTCAGGACAACATTGATAAATAATCATGTCTAAGGTGACAGCTTAAGTGTAAATATCTGCACTGCCACAAGAGGAAATAAGTGACATACATTGCACCCTCCTGTGTGGTTGGGGGTTTTTGTTTGTTTGTTTGTTTGCCCTGAAATCCCCTTTGAAATATTTTTCCTATTTAATTAGCCCTATACTATAGTTCAGGTTTACAGAGCAAATTGATTTAATAAGGTGTAAATAAATGTTAATGTATATCATCATGTATAATTATGTGTGTGCTATGTAAAGCAGTAAAAATTTGCTGGAGACTCTTGAGCTTTCATGGGCTTGAGTGTCTCAGTAACTTCTGCAGTGGCAGCTGAATGTGAGCCCTGCTGCAAAAAAAAGGGACGGAGAAAAAAAAGGAAGCAGAAAGTGAAGAAAATGCAGAGCGGAAGCAGAATGCTGGTGAGAGAAGAGAGCAGTCAGCATTAAGGGCACTGGCAGCAAATGGCAGAGCAGTGTGTCCCACTCACTGATTTCAGCACCTCCGGATGCCAGTGCAAGCTGGATTGGCAGCTACAGCCCTGGTTCTTCCATGGGCAAAACCCATGGTGTCAGATGTCCTACAAAAAGGACTCTGAGGCTCAAGGAGTGGGTAGAAAGTCACCCAACCACTTCTTGCAACTCCTAATTCACAGTACAGAGCAATATCTCTTGTCCACTTGTGTTTGTCCTCTACAAGTGAGCTTGGTCCATGCCCCAAGGACAGCCTGAGGATGCCCAAGATGGTGCAGATCCTCTGGGACACCATCTCAGCTAATCACAATGGAAAGACAAAGGTGCAGTTCAATTGTACAAACTTCCATAAAGACAGTAGCAAAAGCTCCCCTTTGGCAATGGCTCCAGATATTTACCTCAAAAGAGAAAAAGCTCTGAGAATGCACAAGTCAGATCTGAGATGTTTCAAGAAAGAGTGAAGAACATATCGTGACCAATAAACTTTAAAACCAATACAGTTAAATTGATAGCTGCTGTTTTTAAAAAAAAATATTATTATTCCCTTTTTATTGTTCCCTTGTTTTCAGTTTTAGGTGCAGCTAAATTAATTTTTATTGTGCATCAATTTTTTTGAAATTTAAGAATAATTTATCAGAGGAATATTTATTTGACTTCCAAGATTATCATAACAGTGTAAGATTTCATATCCAAAGACCAATAAAAATACCATGATTATCACTTTGCCATGAGTATAGTACCATTTAATTTGAAAGTTTGAATTGCCTGTGAGAAATGATGGAAACTTGAAGACATCAATAAACTCCTAGAAATAAAACATAATATACCAGAGGCAAATGAAATAATGATGTTCAAAATTTTCCTATTACTGACTGGGATGATGGTGAAAGCTGTGCTGGCCATTGAAGAATGCCTTCATCTGGAAGAAAATTGTCCACAAGGAGAGCTAAAATTTTATGGATCGTGAGTACAAATTAGCACACTCAGTTCACTAAATGCCACCAATCTACATCATTTAAAAATACCAGTTCAGGTTTATCTGATGTCTTCAGATGAAATCATAATAAATTTTGGCAGCAGTAGTAATCTGAGGTAGAATAAAAAAAGGTTTAAGTCCAAATGTGTAGAGAGGTTGTTTTGGAGTATATACAATGTGTAACCTGGGATGGGAGCATGTGCAACTCTTTGTTTTAAGGTAATGGGAGGCTGGGCAAGACTAGAGAAGTCTTGACTGCAAGCATTGGGTGATAAGAATATTCCCTGTACTAGAAAAAGTTGTTTTAAAAGTTTGTTACAAACTATCAAGAAACTGTTTTGTCCAGCCTGTGCTCAGCACATTTCTGAAATGTTAGAAGCTTTTGGGGAAAGAAGGTGAAGGTTCTTCAGTGTCCTCCTGCTTTTCCTTTAAGGAAAGCTCTTTTTCTTTCTAATCTTCATGACAAAGGTGTCCTATATTTGTTTTTTATTCAGTTTTCCTCTTTGTCATGTTCTTTTTCTCTCAGCAAAATATGACATTTTGAAGTTTTCTGGGCTGGAGAAGTAAAACTTCTTTTTGCCAGTGAATCAATTTTATTCTTTATCTAAAGAAATTTCTCAGCTTTTTGACAAACAAAAAAACACTTGTGCACTATCCAGAACAAACCATATTCCCCAACGGAGGTAAGCAAAAGCTGTAAGGTTAGGTAGTTTGGTAACTTACTTTCGTGAGAATGTCCCTTGTGTAATTTCTGTGGCTTCCTGATGGACACACAGAAACACAGGCAAGGAGGCAGAAAAAGACTTTAAAGTTCATATTGTGTTAATATGAATGGGAGTGGTTCAACACAACAGTGCTCTCTTTGAGAGGGATTTTGCGCTGAAAGGCACAGGATGACTTCAAAGAAAGATTTTTTCCCTACCATGTATATATATTATGCCTGGGATATTTGTGATGTATTGTATGAGATATGGGGAAAAATTGAGAATGGAAACTTTCCCTCTGAAGATAATAGGAGTTTTGCCAGGGACTTGGATTCTGCCCAGAGGATTTATAGGTTGGTATTTGTCTAGGAGTCAGAAAATCTGAATCCAGCTCCTCAGCTGACTATTGATTTCTGGATAGATGTTAGTATGTCGCTTAAAGTTTAATTTTTAAGGCATTTGGTTCTTGACAGTTTTAAATAGCCCTGCTGCTTCCTTCAGGTCCCAAAGAGAGAATTTACAATCTTGTGAAAATTTAGCCATTAATCTCTGCCCTCTACTGCTGTATCTTTCTCAGCTCTTCTGATTCCCATGTTTTAAGTGGCCCATCTCTTCAAATTAAAGTATGTTTTTTGTTCTTGGATCCTTTTAGGATGCAAGAACAGTATTAAATGTTTTTTCAGTGCCTGACTGTACTAGGCCTAAGCTTTGTGTTATTAGGCCTAAAAGCAACACAAATAGAAAATAATGGCATAGCTTGTATTGAATTTTACTGAGGCCACTGAGCACAGCAGCTGTCACATTCTTAGAGTGAGTGTAGAAGTGAGTGAGTGTAACTACTGAAAATGAAGATGCAATACCCAAAATAGAGTCCTACAGCAAAATCAGAGGTGAGAACAAAGACAGTCCAAGGAACTTCCCCAGAACCTAATCAAACACATATCTGTGTCTGCGTGGGTGTGTTGGGTTTGCATGGCAAGCTTTTGGTAGCAGAGAATCTACAGAGGTGGTTTCTATGAGAAGCTGCCAGAAGCTTCCCCCATATCCGACAGAACCAAGGCCAGCTGGCTCCAAGAGCAACCTACCACTGAGCAAGCTGAGCAATGGTGGCGATAAAATACTGAAGTTAATAAATGCTGAACAGCAGCCAAAGGAGAAGAGTGAGAATATATGACAGGAACAGCCCCACATACCCCAAGGTCAGTGCAGAAGGAGGGGCAGGAGGTGCTCCAGGTGCCAGAGCTGAGATTCCCCTGCAGCCCCTGGTGCAGCCCATGGTGAGGCAGCTGTGCCCCTGCAGCCCATGGAGGTCCATGGGGGAGCAGAGATCCACCTGCAGCCCCTGGAGGGACCCACACCAGAGCAGGGGAATATCTGAAGGAGGCTGTGACCCTGTGGGAAGCCCACACTGGAACAGGTTCCTGGCAGGACACGTGCGACTTTGGAGAGAGGAGCCCATGCTGGAGCAGGTTTGCTGCAGGACTTGTGACCCCACTGGGAACTCACACTGGAGCAGCCTCTTCCTGAAGGACTGCAGCCCGTGGAAGGGTTCCATGCTGAAGCAGTTCATGAAGAACTGTGTCCCATGGGAGAGACTCACATTGGAGAAGTTTGTGGAGGACTGCCTCCCATAAGAAGGACCCCACACTGGAGGAGGGTGTGAGGGGTCCTGCCCCTGAGGAGAAAGGAGTGGCAGAGACATGATGGTGAAGAGTGTGATGAATTAGCTGCAGCCCCCATTCCCCATCTGCCTGTGCCACTGTGGGGGAGGAAGCAGAGAAATCAGGAGTGAAGCTGAGCCTGGGAAGACAGGAGAGATAGAAGGGAAGGTGTTTAAAGTTCTTTTTTTCTCCTTATACTTCTCTTTTACTAACTAGCAATAAATTAAA
Source organism: Vireo altiloquus (assembly GCA_013396875.1). Classification (NCBI taxonomy): domain Eukaryota; kingdom Metazoa; phylum Chordata; class Aves; order Passeriformes; family Vireonidae; genus Vireo; species Vireo altiloquus. Next base: position 767,675 of record VZRF01011463.1, read on the forward strand.
CTTATTTTCTCACGTCCAGTCTATTTTGGATGTGGTGGTAATGGAGGATTTATCTCCCTGTCCATATCTTTAACAGTGACTCTACGAATGGACAGGATTTTAGAAGAGGGGACCCAGGCATAGGACAGGAATTGTAACCAGTAGTAACTAGCCAAGTCCTTAAGCAGCTACTAAAAGACTGCGCCACTTTGGGAGGGCTGGTGTTTTGTTCAACAGTTTATACACATGTACTAATCGGGGGCAGGTCAAGGCTGGCTGGGCTGTGACCAGATAGTTCAGCTGATAGTAATTGTCCTTTGTACTCCATGTGCACCACTCTGCTCTCCCCTATCAGCCCTTGCCAGCTGCTCAGCTGTTCACGTACTCACAAGGCCCGTCTGAAGTGCCCTTTTCTTTGACTGCATCCTTTAAATGCTATTGCTGTATAAATGTCACCAGTTCCAATGCTACCCACAATACTACCCGCTGCTGAGCCTCATCCTGCTTTTTTACTCTGTGGCTCTTTTCCTTTTTTCTGCTTTGCTTCTGGCTCTGGACCAATTCCTTCTTTAAAATTCCTTTTGAAAGGTTCAGCTTGAGAACACTGTTCATTTAAGTACTGACAGTAGATTCATACTTTCAAAAGTACTGCTGCAGAGCACAGGAACTCACCAACTTCCCTTGATGAAATGCCTCATAAGTTTTTTTTAATGATTCAAGGAGAAAAAACAGTCATAGCTCCTTTTCTCTCTTGCCAATGATTCAGCCACACAAATACGTAGCAAGATGTGTGAAAAGCCATTCTGTAAACAAAATTATTTAAGCAAAATGAATCCTATTGCATTGGTTTTGTACAAGTCCTGTGTCAATCCTGTGGGACAGGTTGAATTTAACCCTGGCTTAAGTTTTCATTAATGAAGAGAACCTTCATTTGCTATCTGAGATGAATTCTTCTTCCATTCCATGAACTTCCATTCTTCCAGAATGCTACCCCTGAATGTGCAACATGGTCTGGCACACAGCATGTATCACCAACAGAGAAGCTCTCAGAGAAAGATGGACAGGAGCTGGAGGGAGGCAAGCATCTGTTCAAACCATTCAAGGATTAAATTGATCGCCTCTAAATTAATTGGGCCAGAGAAAGGAGATAACAGATTGGCAACTGAACACTGCTCAGAGGGATGAAAATTTCATAAACAGGTTGGAGTATACTGCAAGATAATTTATAACAGTGAGGCACCCTATTCCACTGGGCTGCAGAATTGAAAGAGCTGAAGAAAAAGTCTGCAAACTTAATGCTGTGAATTCTTGGTAGCCCAGAAAGGTTGATAATAAAAGAAAGGATCCAGCAACTGGTTTTGGTAAAGAAAACACATGGATTCTTATAACCTTCCCTCTAAAAAAATTCCTTATTTGCAAATATTGACAGCATGGGTCTAAGTCAGAGCTGTATGAGGAAGGGTGGGAAGGATTTTGGAAGACTTTTTTGACATCTCTTTACAGGTGATGACTGATTCACATCTGATGTTGTACCCAGCATGACTCAGCTGAAATGAGCAAAAAACATTCTGTGATAATTTTCTTTAAGTTTTTCCTTCCCTTATCACTTTAAGAAGCAGCATAAAGCAACCCAATCTAAAAACAAAGCAAAGGTACCGCCTCCCTGTTGCAGAGTGTATTTAAGGCTGGTAATTCTTATTCCACTCCAACAGGAGGATCTCTCCTGTTTCATATTCCCATGTACGAAATTTTAAACTAGCCCCAGCACCTGGCTGATAGACTGCAATATCATCTTTGGGAGAAGGAGTTTCTCCTGGTGAAGAGAGGTGTGGTGGGTTGACCCTGACTGGACACCAGGTGCCCACCAAAGCCATTCTGTCACTGTCCTCCTCAGTTGGACAGGGGAGAGAAAATAGAGTGAAAGGTTCATGGGTTGAGATAAGGACAGACAAAAACAAATCTTGAAAACACCTTTCCCCCATCCCTCCTTCCTTCCCATGCTTAATTTTAATCCCTATTTTCTACATCCTCTCCGACAGTGGTGCAGGGGGACTGTAAATGAGGGCTTTGGTCGGTTCATGACATGTTACTTCTGCCGCTGCTTCCTCCTTGGGGGAAGAAGTCCTTCCCCTGCTCCAACATGGGTCCGTCCCATGGGCTACAGTCCTCCACAAACTTCTCCGGCTTGAGTCCTTCCCAGGGAATGCAGTTCTTCACAAACTGCTCCAGAGTGGGTCCCTTCATGGGGTGTAGTTCTTTGGGAACAGGCTGCTCGAGCGTGTGAGTTCCCAGTGAGGTCACAAGTCCTGCAGCAAACCTGCTCCAGTGTGGGCTCCTCTCTCCAAAGTCCCACATGTCCTGCCAGGAGCCTGTTCCAGTGTGTGGGCTTCCCACAGGGTCACAGCCTCCTTTAGATATTCCCCTGCTCTGGTGTGGGTCCCTCCAGGGGCTGCAGGTGGATCTCTGCTCCCCCATGGACCTCCATGGGCTGCAGGGGCACAGCTGCCTCACCATGGGCTGCACCAGGGGCTGCAGGGGAATCTCAGCTCTGGCACCTGGAGCACCTCCTGCCTCTCCTTCTGCACTGACCTTGGGCTCTACAGGGATGTTCCTGTCACATATTCTCACTCTTCTCCTTTGGCTGCTATTTTTGACTCATTTTGTCTCTGACCACAATTACTTCTGCACATTGTATTTTTTTCCCTCTTCTTGAATACAAAATCCCAGAGGCACTACAGGGCTGCTGTTGGGCTTGGCCTTGGCCAGCCGTGGGTCCCTCTTGCAGCCTGCTGGCATTGGCTGTGTTGCATGTGGGGGAAGCTTCCAGCAGCTGCTCACAGAAACCACCCCTGTAGATCCCCGGCTACCAAAAGCTTGCCAAGCAAACCCTATACAAGGGACTAACGTGAGAAAGCTGATTTGGAATAATTCAAAGTTTCAGGAATGGAGGCAGTGGGTGTTTCTCTCTCAACAGGTAGGTAAGAGTACCAGAATATTTGGCATGAGTCAACGGCCTCTACACTGGATGGCTAGAGAGCTCAGACTGCTGACTGTTCATTAACAGTAAAGAAGGGGCCTTTCATCAGTGATTGCAGACTTTTTGCTAGAGGGAGAAGCAATTAAAGTTCTTTAAAATTGCCCATTCCTGAAGAATTTCTCATTATAAAGGACTGCAGAGGGAATTACAAATCTGTTATATTTTTTTCACCATGCGAGCACAAAATGAAACAGTTCCCTTTAATGCATTAATGTGATACTTGCAAATAAATATGAGATAAGTTTTGGGACAAAACCAATGCTGTCTGAAAATCTTTGACACTCTAATGAGGAAATTGAGCAGATTAATAAAAAAAAAAAAGTAATTTGGTTCAAATACCAGAGCTAAGGCACTATAATTTTCATTCTTTTTTTTTTCCTTCTTCCACCCTCCAAGAAATAGTTTATCCATTATAAAATGAGGGTTTGCCAGGACCAGGTGTTATTAAGTAAAAATCCCTCATGTGTTGTTAAGTGTTTTACTGACTAAAATATTACATAAAAAGTTGGTAGTGCAAATACTGCCCTCACCTTCCTGAAAGGGAGGAAATGTTATATCCATAATCAAAAGGCTGGTAATTGTCAAGACCCAGAGACATTACAGGATACATTCAGTCTCCCCGAAATATGAGAGCTGCTCAGTGGTTAGGAAATACTATCATAGAGGGTTAGGAAATACTATCATTTTCTACCAGGGTAGGGAGCTATTCAACATAGGAGAGCATGGGCTAAACTACTCTAATTTTAGGGTAGTATAGACTGATTTTGTTTTAAATCTTCTCTGCTCTCTAGGTAAGAACAGTGCCTCCCACCTGTGCTTGGGAACAGCCTGACTGTCAGAATGATCCAGGTTCATCAGTTCCTGTAGAATTTAGCAATGGCTACTAGGGCTCAACTCTGGTTTCAGCCACATTTTAAATTCAGTCTTAGGAGGAAACTGCAAATAGCAGCAGCTTGCCTTCAGCTGGCTATTCAAAAATCGGTGACCATTAACACTACTGATTGCATGAGAAGTGTTTTTAAAAGTTTGCTAATTGCCCCCTGTTCCTAAAACCCTGATCACTGCAGGTCCCCTCACTGCTGCCACTTTGCCAGCAGCCAGCAGCTGTTAGCAGACATGAGCTGCTGAAGACAAGATGAAAATACTTCTTGCTTTTTCATGGTGCAGTGCTCTTTACCCAGATTTTTTCATTTATGTCTTCAACAGTCTTCATTACCTGTATGTGGTTTCTTTTTTTGAAGTCAGGTAATAAGTTTTTTATGTAACTTCAGATGCAAAATGCAGTGCCTACCCGACACGGTTTGACAGAGGCTCTGGACAGTTTGATGGTTGCCTCAAGTTATGCCTAAGGGTTTTGTCCATTCTCTGAAGACAAAGTGATACGGATAGCTAACCTAGGAAAGTTGCAAGCCAGCAAGTCCACAGGCACACAGGGGCATGAAAACTCAGAGCAAAGCAGAACAAAGCAAAGCCCTGTGCTGTGCTGGAATTAGCAACCCCCTGCTCTCACCCACGCGCATCATCTCATCATCCTAAGTTGGAGTTGTAGTAACACAGGGTTCCCCACAATACCAGCTTCATAGTCAGCATGGAGCATCTGGGGAGTCTAATTGCAGACTTTGCCTTGCTGACATTCTTTGTGCATGATATCAGAGGTCAATTGATAACTGTTGTCAGAGGTCCATCTCTCTGCAGCAGATCTATCTCTAGATTTACAAGAAAGAATAAGGAACAGAAGCCAACAACTCCATCTCATTAAAGAATAACAGAAAAGCAGAAATGGAGTAAAGAAACTCCCTCTTCCTCAACATTTGCCAAAGACATAGAACTATTTCTGTCCTAAATGTTCCTCAAAGTCTCCTATGAAGTGCCAGTGGTCCTCTTAATACAAGTCAGTGAAACAGACCTTTGTACTTGATCGAAAAGCCATTTTGACTGAACAACTGCATATCCATTAAAAAAAATCTATTACAGAAATTGATTGCAGTGCTCATACTTAGGCATATGAGAAGAAAAGAGACAGACAAGGTAAGCCATTCATCATTTGTTTACAGATTCATGCTCCCCAAAGGCCTAATTTTGGTTTGATTATATGCAGTAATAGTTTATTTACACTAGCCCTAGCAGAAGGCAGTCATGACTAACAATGCTTTAACAAAATGTCACACACAGCTTTTCCTTCAAGGCATGCCAGGGCCTGCTGAAGTCAGGGTGATGAAGTTCACCTTACCTATATTTAGATTTCCAGCCAGATGTCCTTCATATCATGATTCCTTGAGCCGACTTTAGTCATCTTCTCTAGTTTGAGATGCAACACTCCAACAGGCAGGGCTCATTTCTGTCCATGGCATAAGAGAGGCAGTGTCCCATGAACAGCCAGATGTGGTCAGATGTGTTCCACTCTTAGTCTTTGCATTGGCATAGTGGGTTCTGGCTGAGAGGTCAGCAGTATCTTCTGGTCAGGTTAACCAGTTCTGGAGACTTCAATCCTGAAAGGACACATTGCATCATAGTGTGTCACCCTTGAAATAAACAGTGTCCTGTAGTCAAGCCACAAGCCATTCTGCTGGAAGACATTTCCTCCTTGTTATACTCCCTACAATAGTATAAAATCCACTGCTAGTTTCTACATGTTATATTTTTCCTGAACTTTTCTTTTGTTTTTCTCACTTCACCTCCCAATCATCTTTCTCTGTTTTCCTCTACATTTTTCTGTCTTATCTTCATTGCCATCCTGTATGCTCTTTTTATTTTTTTACTGCTTTTATGTAATGTCATTATTTATTGGTTTTTATCAACAATCCATCTTTTCAACACACTTTTTACACTTATACTTTCCAAAAACTTTGGAAGAAAAAATAAGTTCCATTCTTCTTCTGCAAAACATCTATAAAATGTGTTAATACATGTTGTTCTTCTAAACAGTGCAATACATGAATGCAAAAACAAAAGAAAAAACTTTCAGACTATTTTCACATAAATGTAAAATCTTTCTGAAGACTACACACATTTAAGGGACAATAAATTATTACCCTGTATCACTTCTATCACTTTTATTTCCTTACTCATGTTCGCACTTTCCTCAATTATTTTTGTAATACAGCTCAGCTCAGTCACTCAAAGCTCTTAGAAATCACGCCCACCTTGTTTAGTCTCTATCCTGCTTAAGGAACAGGAATTCAACTGAAGAAGCAGCCTAAAAAAATTGCTCAAAAAGCAGCTCAAAAAAGCAGCCTCCTCTAAATACAACTAATACAAGTCCATCTGGCATGTTAATTGTTGCTTACCTCTTATCTATGCTGGCAAACCAGCTGCAAGATTGTAAAATTTGGAAATATGTTTCATCTCCAGCATGGTTAAAAGCAATGCTTAGGTTTCTGTATGCAGTATAGAATGCAGGATGAGATTGTTCCTGGCTAATTAAAGCTAGGGACTGGGACACAAGGATGCTGGGGAGCTCTCCACATCCTACCCTGTAGAAGATCCCTAAGCTAATTTCAGGAAGGTGCATGAACGAGTCAGCAGAACTCTTCTGCTTTTTGGAGAAATGCATACACTGGGTTTTTCCATGAAGATACAGGAGCTCACTCAGTGCCAGCTCAGCTCTCTCTAACTGGCCCTTTAGCTATTTCCTTGGCATTAATGTGAAGACAGGCTGAGAGAGTTGGGAGAGTCTGTTCAGCCTAGAGATGAGAAAGCTCTGAGGAGATATTCCAGGGGCCTTCCAGTATGTAAAGGGTCCTACAATAAAGCTGGAGAGTGACTTTTTACAAGGGTGTGTAGTGATGGCACAAGGAGGAATGGCTTTAAACTGAAAGAGGGCATGATAGATTAGATATGAGGAAGAAATTGTTTAACATGAGGGCAGTGAGGCACTGGCACAGGTTGCCCAGAGAAGTTGTGGATGCTCCATCTCGGGAATCGTTCAATGCCAATTTGGACAGAGCTTGAAGCAACCTGGTCTAGTGGAAGGTGTTCCTGTCCATGGCAGGAGGTTGGAACTGGATGATCTTTAAGGTCCCTTCCAACCCAAACAATTCTATGATTTTATATGTAGCAGAAGTAGCATTGTGGCACAGGGGTGATTTCATACATCCCATATTCAGTCTGGCAGCCACAATCTGGCTTCTTCTGAAAACTTTTCAGAGCAACAAATAAAAGGATTTTTGCTTGCAACCCCTGCTGCTGTACTTTGGAAGGACTATCTGAAACTTCCAGCAGCAGGTGTCCCTTCCACATTTTCCGAGGTACTTGGTGGACCTTTGACCTTTCTGAAGTTGTTTCAATAAGCTAGCTGAGTCTGAATCAGAAAAAAATCTAAGGCTCATGAAGAAGTTTAACCCCTCCTAATAACCCAATCTTATGACATTTAAAATGCTTCTGTTATTTTTATATTCAATAACAAGGTAGTAATTTTTTGCCATCCAAATTTATTATTGCTTCCAAGGCTTTTATAGGAGCAGCATAACCATTTCCCACGTGCTGCAAAGGACTTGAATTAGAAGCGTGGTGGAGCTACTCTTCTCTCCCATGCCTGCAATGTGTGTTCTTGAGTGCTGGTGTAACTGGTGCAGCTCCACAAAGCCATTGCTAATTTTCTCAAAGACTGCTAAGTACTTCTGTACTAGTCCTCTATTCCAGAGGGGAAACATTGAGCTGGTTTTGAAGACCGTCATCCTCAAGTCAGTGAAAACAGACTAAAACATGCATGCAGCAACTCTTTACCTCCCTTCCTTGCCAAATAAATGAGTGGTAAAAGGCTTCTGGAGAGTATGCAGGAATGGCTCAGTACAAGGTCTCAGCAGGAACAGGGAATGGCAACTGCTGACGTGCTCTTCTGATTTGACTTGCCTTCCACATTGTTGTCTCAGTACAACAGTCTTGGAATCACAAATTTAAATGCACTTAATTATTCTTTTTTATATAGAGTAATAAAACATTCCTTTCCAACTCATCACTGAAGGCCTTCAGTCCAAGGCATGCACGTGTGTGTCTCTCTGGCTACTGCGTAAAAAGCTTTGCTTTTTATATATAAAAGCTTTGCAAAAAGCTACTACTCTTTTTGGCTACTGCGTAAAAAGCTTTGCAGTGTGAGCTGCGCATACTTCCCAGCTTTCCCTGTCTCCCATCAGCATTGGTTAAAAGGGAAACTTCAGGAGGATAGAGCTCTGCTCAGAGCTGCTGAAGCACACAAATTCATCCACTCAGTTGAGCAAAGGTAGAGCATTTACATAAACTGTCTACTCTCTGCCAGGACTGAGGGTCTAGAAATTCCCACAGATGTTTCTCAGTTCAGTACAGTGAAAAGTGGAATTCCTTCTGTCTAATTTTGTGCATATTCCCACTGCTGTCTACCCTGAAGAGAGAGAAATGATCACCTCCACAAGTTGCATGGTCTGCTTTGACAACATTGACAACAAAGGGAGACCACTGATTATTTTTTTCATGGCTGCCATTAAATGGAGTGAAAATAGGCCATGAGTTGCTTCCATTTCCTTTACCACAGCTACCACACTGCCAGGCTTTGTTGAACACATCTCAAATGTCTTGTCCTTGTGACCATCCCAGTCTGCTGCACCTCCTTGTTCCGTGGAACACCCTTTTCATGTTCTGAACTGTGGAGAAAGCTGACAACATACATGCTGTATCAGCTGGTAGGTTTTCTCATACTGCTTCTGCTACATGGACAACAATAACACTTAAGAGCCCGAATAATGTGTTTACCTTGAAAAGGGTAGGCACATGCAATCTACTTTTATTAATGATGGACTAAAGGAAAGGGCATATTTGAGATCCTGCTCAAGTTACCAGAAACTATAAATGTCTGATCTGTATATTTTCCCTTTTTTTTTACAAATTCAACATTACATTTCACAAGGGAAAAATCAGGATGCGTTGATCAGAGAACTGTTAACACCAGAGACTTATTAATAGTAACTACAGTACAAAAGCAGCTGTTTCCAGCTTTTATACAGCATTACATTTGCTTGATGCAGATAAAGAGGAATTACTCATGAGGCAATGGAAAGAAAGGTGTAGGAGGGTGAATCACATTGGAAGAATAGGAAAAAATGAAAGTGGGGGCAAAAATTTTTAAGCATGCTGTGTCATCACCAGTAAAAAGTAATTTGCTATATCAGTGGAATGCTATTAACTCCTGCTTGGTTGGGCATAATGTATGGTGGAGGAGGGAATATTTCAGTCAAATTGAATGACAGTAATTTTGGGGGAAAGAGAATGACTCTCATTACTTTTTTTTCTAGAAGGAAATTCATTGGTATCTTCACATCTAATTCTGATTTGCAGGCAATTAGTGCACAGTTGCACAACTAGAGCTAAACTCTTGCTGCTAGCAGGGCACAGCACAATTGCCTAAGACTGAAAATGAGTGAACACGAGACCACAAGTTCTATTGAGAACAGGATGACAAACTTTTAGTGAAAACATGGTTTATCTGTTAAAATTGTAGTCAATTTTGGGTATGTTTCTTTTTTTGTTCCAATGACTGCCATCATATTATTGAGATTACGGTTTGAAACAGGACTAAGGAATGCCCTAGAACAATCTCCACTTCAGGGATAACAGTCTATGCCAAATTAGAACTAACTAATCTAGTATAATCTGCATATTACACAGGATTGACTATCGCATTGGATTTTTATGCAAGTTTATAACAGGAAATACTGGATGTGTCACCCTGTGTCACCTGACTAGTTTTTTTCAGGATTACATGTCCCATTTCCTCTGCAGAGGGAGACATTTTATTCCATAAGCAGAGATTGGAAATCAAAGATACTCATGTCAAAGTCAGAAAAAAAATACATTCAATATTGTGCCACAGAAGACAAAATTAAGGGCTTAACCCAGACACAAAAAGTGGCATTAATTACAGGCACACTCCAGTCTTTGTTTCCCCTTTGTGCTGAGACTATCTTTGCCTCTGTCTAGTGTCCAAAGGGCTGTTCCCATCAGAGAGGGCAGTGATCTGGGCTCTCAGGGCTCCTTCATATCAACTCCTCCACTATTCCTATCTGAAACCTTTCCTAGCACCCAGTCTGAGTCAATACATGAAACAGGGTGGCATGTTGCAAAATTTATAATTTATAATTGACCCATGAAACCTTCCATGATTTCTTTCCCATTTGTGGGGCACAAAACAGTCATGTCTAAGAAAAAAAAAATCCCCAAATTGTCCCATTTTTTCAGTACTATGCATCTTTGGGGTACATAACCCATGCCCATGTTGCAATTTGGGTATGTAAAACAGGCAGGACACCGCAGGCCCATTTCCCTTTGCACCAGGCTGGATGTCCAAGAGCAGAGCTGAGGGAAGCCCCAGGCTGGGTGCTCCCACCACAAGGCCAGGACAAGGTTCCCACATCTTGTTCCCTGTCCTGAATTCCCCTTTTGAAATTCTGCTCAGCACAGTAATTCCAGAGCAGATCACTTTACCATTTCACTGTGACAATCCAAAGGACATCTAAATTCTTTGCACAAATATTGGGAGGAGTTTAATGGGGAAAATAATACTCACAAACCCTTTACACTCTCCAGTTGATAACTTCATCCCTTTCACTTTCACTACAGAGGTCAATATGACCAGGTCACTGCCAACTCCCTGACCTGCTGCCACAGGGTCCATTTCTTCTGCTCTTACTGTGCTCCCCCTGCCTCTAGGGTTGCCTCAAAGTGCCACATCCCAGTGTGTGCTTTGGGACACAGACGAAATCTTTGCTCTGTCCCAGGAACACATGCTGCCCATTGTTGTCAATTTAGGCTCAAGATTGTGACTCCCAAGATTCTCCCAGAAATTGCCCCATTGAATGCATCTCATTGTACTTCTCCACGCCTTCTGAAGGGTCTGGAGAGATTTGCTGAGGTGTTAATACCCAAGTATACAGTATTTCATGCAGGACAACACTGAGGATATTTTATGCACACATACCTTTGCAATGACAAGAAGGTTTCAGTGACGAGAAAGGTGTAGGGAGTATACTGGAAGGAGTGGGTCTGATCAGCTTATCTTGCTTCTCCCTGCTACAGTGAGTATCACACTTGAGACAGAGACCAAGGGAGTCCAGCTACAAGGGATCTAAAGAGCAGGGACAGGAAATGATTAATTATTTTAGTTAAAAGAAACAACATTACTTGGCCACAAGCCTCCTGGTAATAAAGAATTACTTTTTCTTAGCTAATGAGAAATTACACCTCTACAACGTCTAAATGAGAATGCAGTCCACTGAAAGCAATTCTTCAAGGAAGGATGTCAGAAAAGCCTAGGAAATGCACAAGACATTTTCACACCACTGCAAAAGGGCAGTTTGCTGAGAAACCATTAGAACTGAATTGAGAGTAGTCCAAACTCATCCCAGCAATGATGGAAGGTGCTCTATGGATCTAATGATGCTTTTTCAGTGACAAGGCAGGGCTTTCTTGTTGCTTTTTCCTTTTTTTTTTCTTTTTTCTTTTTCCATTTTGCTTTGTTTTGTTTTTAATAACTAGCTATTATTCCAAGATCTGTCTGTAGCTACATTTATTAAAGTGCTGGGTTTAGGTCCAGTAGGATGGAAGGATATAAATCTGTGTTATTTCTGAAAGACTTTAAGGGGGAACTTCACTACACAAAGGCAGTGTAACCAGTTTCCCAACTGCCTCAGAAAGTGGTAAAAGAATCAGGTCCACATAAAGCTAGGAAATTAGGAGACATTTCTAAAACATCTCTCTAAACAATTGCCCTTTACTTGAAGAATTTATGGATACCTTGAAATACAGACAGAAAATTCTGAGAGTGATAAACTTCAAATGATAAACTTCAATTTTTAAGGGCCTAGAAAAAGAGGAAAAAAGGAATAAATAAAAAAAACTAGGAAAAAGAAAGAAGGAATGCTTATAACAGCCTTTGTGGGTTTTTAGGAGAACTCTTCTTTTGCAAAATGATAGAAGGCAGACTGGGGAGCGTGTGCATGTATGTGGGGTCCTTGCCCTGACTGGATGCCAGGTGCCCACCAAAGCTGCTCTGTCACTCCCCTTCTCAGGTGGACAGGGGAGAGAAAATATAACAAAAGGTTCATGGGTTGAGATAAGGGCAAGGAGAGATCACTCACCAGTTACTGTCATGGGAAAAACAGACTTGCCTTGGGGAAATTAGTTTACTTTATTACAAATCAAATCAAAGTGGCATAATGAGAAAAAAACCAAAACTAAGAAACCATGTTCCACTCACCCTTTTCTTCTTCTTGGGCTCTGCTTCACTGCTGATTTCTCTAACTCATCTCCCACAGTGGCACAGGGGGATGGGGAATGGTGGCTGCAGTCAGTTCATCACACACTGTCTTTGCCACTCCTTCCTCCTCACAGGCAGGACTCCTCACACTCTTCCCTGACACCAGCCTGAGATCCCTCCCATGGGACTTCATGAACTGCACCAGTTTGAGTCCATTCCACAGGGTGCAGTCCTTCAGGAAAAGGCTGCTCCACAGTGAGTCCCCAATGGGGTCACAAATCTGCTCCTGCAAGGAGCCTGTTCCAATGTGGGCTTCCCACAGGGTCACAGCCTCCTTTAGGCATCCCCCTGCTCTGTCATGAGGTCCTCCAGGGGCTGCAGGTGGATCTCTGCTCCCCCATGGACCTCCATGGGCTGCAGGGGCACAGCTACCTCACCATGGGCTGCACCAGGGGCTGCAGGGGAATCTCAGCTCTGGCACCTGGAGCACCTCCTGCCCCTCCTTCTGCACTGACCTTGGGCTCTGCAGGGATGTTCCTGTCACACATTCTCACTCTTCTCCTTTGGCTGCTGCTCCCCAGCAGGTTTTTTCTTCTTATCTCTGTTATCGCAGAGTTGCTACCACAGCACTGATGGGCTTGGCCTTGGCCAGTGTCAGGTCTGTCTTGGAGCCAGCTGGCATTGGTTCTGTCGGATATGGGGGAAGCTCCTGGCAGCTTCTCAGAGATGCCACCTTTGTACCCCCACGACCAAAACCTTGCAATGCCAACACGCAGACACTATTACTTCCAACAGAAAGAGAAAATAAATAAACTTGAGATCGGCCTCACAGGTCATCTGTTGCCTGCCAATGGTCCCCCATCTTCTAACTGGTGTAGTATTCTTCTAACCCTAACACGGTGTCTAGATTCAACAGCAGAATAAATACTCCTCTTGGGCTATTCTGCTCACATATGGAAGAGTGGGGCTCAGACAACCATGCTGGGTTATGTCTTACTCATGTTTCATTCTCTTCTTTTTTAAAATGATTCATGAGAAGATTGAAAAAGGATCAAATGTATTTACTCTTCCAAACTGTGCACTCATTTCCAGTAAAATATTTTATCCCTTCAGAAGGCTCTCTGCAGTTTTGGGAGTGGATATTTCATATTCCTTCTCAAGAACTTGGAGCGGCTGGCACACGTCACAGCACCCTGTTTCTTTTTTTCCTGTGTTCAAATCACTAACACATTCAGAGATGCAGATGCATATTTAAAATTCCCTTATGTAAACACCAATTTTATTAAGATCTGTCAAAAAAACCCTCCCAAACATTGAGAGCAAATGGGAAAGAGTCACAGTTTACTAGATACTTTAGTTATAATTTGGTTTGAGATTTTTTTTTAAATGTTCCTACTATAAAATTATTTGAGGAATATGAACAGCCTTTTAAAAGTTTTACATCATGTCACTACACATCTTTACTAGAGTTCTCCCTTTGAGATACCTCCTATTAATCCCTGGATATTTACTGGATACTTGTCCCCTATAAATTCAAGACAAGCCCCAGTATCCCTAAATCCTTATTTTCTCAATGGATTTTCCCCAAACACCAAAACTTGCTTCCTAATGCCTCAAGGATAATCAAGAGCTTTTCCAGTCTGGTAGATGACCTCTGCAGCTAGCAAACTTAAGTCAAATATTTCCTCTTTTAGTCTCTCTAGTTCCATTTTTTATGTTTTCTTTGTATTTTAGCAGTTAGATTTGGAGGTCAGGGACCCAAACCACCTTACATTGGACCTTTAACATTAAGTAGTTTTTATTTCCAGCGTTACTTTTACCCCCTTTCTAAAACATTTCTCTAAACAATTGTCCTTTTCTTGAAGAATTTGAGGATGCCTCCACAATATGTCTCTAGTTTTCCTTCTTCTCTACTCCCACCTCCAACCTCTCTGCCTTTGCCCAACTCCTCTCAGTGTGGGGCATTCAATTGCATGAACACACAATCTTCTTTTTCTTCTGCATCGTTACTGAAGAAACTACTTGACAATAGTAATTACAAAGATCCTTGGTTTGCCACCTCGCTCTGCCAAAAATATTACCCTTAGTGCTAACCTTATATGTTCTTAATTTCATTTTCAGTCCCAGGAGAGCTCATATTCAGGCTCATCTGAATTCTTTCTGAGCGTTTTTCAACCACTGCAGTTCATGCTCACTGCTTAAGGAAATGATGTGTTTTAATCCAAAAGCATAATAAACTAGATCAACTGCTTTGCTTTCAATGACTGTCTTAGCCATTCTATGGAAAAAAATCTGGCAAGATTTATTCTTTGTAAACATGCTCATTTCTCTTCCTCGTGCTTCTGACGACCAAATCTTTTTCACCAGTAGGCTAGTTATCTATTTCTCTATATCTATTTTAAACCACTAAAACACAAAGTTAAAAAAAGAAACATACTATATTTCATATTCAATATTAATAACTATGTGGCATGGTTTACATCTATGAGTTGATATTTCTCTCCATCAAGTCACTCTGTGGAACATACCTTATTTCCACATATCATTTGGAAAAATAACCCTAACTCTCAGAAAACCAGTCAATTAACATGACAACTACTTCGTAACCAGCTAATGACAACCCTTCAAGACCTGCTGGTCTCTGGCCTTCCCACCAAATGTAGCATGTCAAAGGTGCTCCACCACTTTGTGCTGCAAAGATCACCACTCCTGTAGAAATACTTTCTGGACTTTATATCATTTAGGAGAAGAAAGACCATCAACACTCTGTTCTGCCCATGAACAAACTAATAGCATAAACCAATTACTTTTTCTGCATATCGACAGGCCAGAGAATTCACTGTCAAGTTCTCCACCTTTTTCTTCTGGTTTTGTGGTAATGCAATATTGAAGGGGCACTGTCAACATAAAGTGTTCTTCTTATTTTCAAAACCAAGTTAAGAACAATGCAGTATCATATATATCTGCCCAATGTTCTTGTAGTCTTTTCTTGTTCTCTGAAAATAGCTTTTTTTCTATTTTATAGCCTATCTGTTCTCTCTTTTTCCAGATGAAAGACTGGAAATGCAAACAGATTCTGGAGTGAGGTCCAAGAACAATAAAAAACACAGAGTAAATGAACTTAATCCACCTCATCTCACCACGGTTGGTGTCCATTGTGTAAACAGGTCCCGCCATGAAAAATAAATCTAACGAAGGCTGATATCACACAGATCTGTGCTTAATGATGCTTACAGCCTCTTGTTTCCTTTCCTCCTGTAGCAAAACTCCTCATCCATCTCTTAGAAACCGAAGGGGTAAATGCTGGTGCAAGCTGTGGTTGCTTGCAAGGGTTGGGAGTTTATCGCATTCCATGGGCAAGTGTGATAATCAGAGCAGCTGAGAGCTGCACAGGGTTCAATTGAATGCATTTCCCCAAGCCACACTTTTGAGAAAAACTTTAAAGAGTATCTTTGACAAGATTTTCAAGGTGATAGCTATGCCCTCTGCCAGACTGGTGAATTGCCCTGATGTGTCAAGGTCATTAAAAGGTGATATGACAGGCAAAGATTCCGATATGCAACTATGTAATTCATTGCCTTTGCATATCAGGCTAAAAATCTCAAATTTCCGAGAATAAAATGTCACTAAGGAGAAAATAGGGTGATCCATAAGCAATCTGCTTTGTGGGGAAAGAACAGAAACTTGACGTATTTTTCTACCAAAGAGAAAATAAAGTGATAATTCAGGTGGGATTGTTTCACACGTCCTTGAGGAGTGGCTGCAAAGGATTCCCTCTGTAACAGAAACGCCATAACAAGGTACAAGAATTGTAGACTGAATCTAGGTCTTAAGACTGGAAATAAAATACAGTTTTTAAGAAGTGAGGAGCAACATAAAACCAGCAACTGATACAGCAATCAGAGTAGATGAAGTACTAAGAAGGTGAAGTCTCACTATTAGCTTTAAAACAGTAAAAGGTACTGTTACAAAGATACTTTCCTGGTAGGAGCATTGCCAAGTAACACTGCCCCTGTCTGCCTCCCACCAGCATCTTCACATGCACCCCAAAAGTCTCCTGGCCTGGACCTTCAGCAAAACCATTCAGAACTCACTGCCTTGTCAGCTTGACAATGTTTTAGCTGTCAGAACTGAGGATCAATACAAGACCTGACACTGCTCAACACTTTTATCAACGAACTAGTGGTAAATATAAAATCACTGCAGATAAGTTTTGTAGAGCTGATGATGCAAAAAACAGCGGAGCGAAAAATAGTAACAGAGAAAGAACATTATTAAGAGCAAGCTGGTGTTGAGGAAGTGATTTCATTGAAATGAGTGCAAATTCATATTCCTGGGAAAAAGAAATGCAGTAGTTATGCACCAAGGGATTTTACCAATGGTAAAATAAGGGTTGTATTGGGCAGTGAGCACACACTGCAGATCTGTCAGGAAAGACTAGAAAAAGATCACAAAAGGTTATTCTCCAGTGATAGAACTTAGAGGTGAATTTGCTTTCAAAAATAATCAATAAATTATGTCATTCAAATGCTGGAATACCTTTATGGGAGAAAATAGTGCTCTAAGTCTTGAATGGGGCTCTAATCTGGTGGGAAATAAAAACAAAAAAAATTAAAAAAATGTCTGGAAGCAAAAAGGAAATCTAAATTAGAAACTACAAACAAAATTCTAGCAGTGAGGAAGACTAAACTCTTCAGCAAAACACCAGTGTTGGGTTTTCAGTCTCTTGATGTTGTTGTGTAATAACTTGATGCCTTTTTGTTTCATGGCAGAGATTCTGGATGCAAAGTAACAGTCGGTAATGCACTGGGCTCAGGTTTGGTGATCTCCTGATGCCCTTTTCCATTCGTAAGCTCTATGAATATATGCGAATATTGTCTTTACACTTTCACAGCTGTTCCTTTTCTTGTTTCAGTTTCTAGCCAAATGGAGAAGAAATACAAAACCTTTTGCCTAGCCTAACTAGAATCAGTCCATATTTTATTAATACATATCCATTTCTGTTCCAACAGTTGGATGAGGAGAAAAAGCTGAAGAAAGCCTTAGTCCCTTACTCATACTCCTGGGCTATATATGCTTTCATTTTTTTTTCCAAATGCCAGTTAAGCACTGTGAAGTATGAAATGAAACCAGCAAAGTAGAAGTATAGTTTTTTGTGTATTTATACAGCATTTTGCAAAATATATTCTGCTATTTTCTTCTTACATTGCCTGTGAGGCTTATCAGCAGCATGTCATTATCCCAAACTGCATGATTTCTTGTAGATATTTGTTTTGTCTCTATATATATTATAGGTCCAATAAAAATCGATTAAATAGGAGAAACACTCAGATTTGTGAGCTGTAGGCAATGCAGTTATTACAGGAAAGTTTGAACACATTTACCTTTATCAGGCTCCAATTAAAAACACCATTTAAAAGGCATATGGTAAATGCAGTGCCCAGCAAGGCTGCAGGAGAGTCACAAGATGAGAAGGGGCAAAAAAAGTTCAGCTCAAAAAGAAATATATTCCCAATGAAGAATTCAACCAGCCTTAATCAGGATCTGCTGACAGAAAGAGGTATTGAACTGGGTAACAGCTTCCAAACCTGGAGAAGGGAAGGCTTCAGGGAGACCTCATAGCACCTTCCAGTACCTAAAGGGATGTTATAGGATGGGGATACACTGGGAAGTGCTCAAAGCCAGGCTGGATGGGCCTTGAGAAACGTGGTCTAGTGGAGAGTATCCCTGCCTCCAGAAGGGACTTGGAAATAGATGGCTTTTAAGGTCCCTTCCAACACAAGCCATTCTGTGATTCTATGATGATTCCAAATTTCCAACTTCCATATATTGTCAACTAGACTAAGAAAGGGTAAATATCATAGGGTAGAATCGTATCTTTTCAAGCAACATTTAACTGCTGGCAGGGATAAGGTAGATGTGTTACATATCTTCTGCTTTCAAACCACATCTGGATAAACAATACACTCATCAAACTAGTCCTGAGCATGGAATATCCACCCTAACCCTGAGTAATCTGCTGTTGCTGCAAAAGTGGGGAGAAAAACATCACAGTGCTCCCAGAAAGCAGATGTGGGTTGTGTGACAGAAGAGCACATCAATAGTGCATTTGGTCAAAATAGGGAAAGAGAAGATCAGAGCAGAAGGAAAATCCACTATCTCAGGAGCAGAGCTGTGCAGACCAAAACAAAAAAACCAAAACCAACCAAAGAAAAACCAAACAAAAAATCCCAACAAAACCCCCCAAACCTCCCAAAAAACCCAAAACAACTAAAACCAAACAAAACCTCCCAGAAAATAACCTCCAAAACAACCAAAGAGGAAGATAAAAATAAATGCAAGGGAGGTGTTTCATAATACACAGCAATGACATTTGTTCATGACGTGGATCAAGCAAACAGAAAATCCTGTTTTGTGCCAAACTTTGATGGAGGCAATTGACCATGAGATGACAATATCCTCGTAACTGCTCATATACTATTTTACAGGGGAGGATGTATTGCATGGGTAAGGCATCAGCTAATAATGTAGCTTTCAGCAAACATTGCCCAAAGTGAGCCACCCATATCCACACTTATGCGTGAAGAGCACTGAACATCTGCCATAACTCCCTGATGGCTGGTCACTTCCTAAGTGCCAATGTGCTGATATGAGCCAAGATTCTCCAAAGTAGCTGTCGGACCTGGGGATCTCACTTGCATGCCTGACAAAAAAGAATTTGTATTGCAGACAGTTCGAGGTAACTACCCCTCCAGTTTTATCTTTTCATAGGAATACATTGTATTATTGCTCTTGGAGTGTGAAGTGTGATACTTCAGCAGCAAAGAAGGAGGGAAAGAAGAAAGAAAACAGGAAGACAGGTATCAGTTTTTCTCACCTGCTTAACTGTCATGGTGAGCTAAACCCTTGCCGGCTGACAGAAAAATATCCTCAAAGCATAACACACTGGAGATTATTTTACAGACACTGCAATGCCAGCAAAATTTGCTGCTACAACATTATTTTCCCAGTGTAGTTTATTTCTTTTGGGGCTTAGAGGAAGAAATGCAGTTTGTCCTGCAGTGAGGTCAACTACCCTGTGGCAGCAAACGAGCCTCTGGCTTCTGAGGCAATTCACAGTGAACTAGAGCTGTCTATAAGTGAGAACACCGAAGACTAAATGGCAGGTACACTCTTGAGCAAATGGATTTATTTGCTATGTTTGCTTGTCGAGCTCAGCCCCTTGTCTTCAGTGCTAGTAAGAACTTTGCTTTGATTTCAGAATACTGTGATGGCTTTATACATTTTTCTGTTTTGATTCATATTGCTTTTATTGAGCATCACTACCACTCTTGCTGTATCACTTCAGCTAACTCTAAAATAGCATGGAAAGGGAGAGAGAAACCATACAGTCCCAACAAAAAAAATTTAAAAAAACAACCAATTTCTCTCACAAATACAGAGAGATGTGAGTGTAAGGGCTGAAATACAGCAAATTTTGCAAAAATCACTGCAAAACCAAAAGCTACACAGTTTGAAGCCAAGTCTCCAGGCAAGCCAGAGACTCGTTTTCTGTCACAGGGTAGTTGACCTCACTGCAGGACAAACTGCACATTTCTTCCCCTAAGCCCCAAAAGAAACAAACTACACTAGGAAAATAATACTGTCACAGCAAATTTTGCTGGCATTGTAAGGGATCATTTGTCATCAAGTTGAACAACATGACTGTTGTAGGAGAATTGTGATGCCAGCCTGGCCTCTGGCAGTCACAAGGTCCAAAGCCCTGTTCTATATTAAGAAAGAGCATTATAATTTAGGACATTGAGAAGGGTCATTCTGCTGCATTTTAATTAAGAAATGTAGCACTTACTATTTAACAAAGAAAAAAAGTTCTGTAATTAAATGTTTGACAAGCTTCTTACAAACTGTAGCACTGCCTCCAAAACAAGATGCCAACATTTACAGGACAAAACCATAAAAACTGTGATAACAACTGGAACTGCATGTGACAGTGCCAGGCGAGGCATGTTGCTGAAATAAAATGTAACATGGCAGAAATGCAATTGCAAAGTGGAACGATAATCAGCTGAGCTGGCTGAATCTGATGGAAACAGAAGCTGTCTGCTGAAGAGAGGGAGAAGGAAATCTCTAGAAGAATAAGAGCTTGACTGGTATGGATCTTTGTGAACAAAGTACACCTTTATTGTGTAGTCTGAGGCTGTAGAAAACAGGCAGGACAGATGGTGAGTCTCAAAATAGTCTATAAAGGCCTCAGGGAAGAGATGAGGCCACTGCCTGGTGCTGGTGATTTTCTCAACAGTGGATCGGGTCTTCTAAGCTCTGATCTCCCTGGGTTGTCCCCATGCACTTGGACTACATCCAGAAAGGTGTTCCAGCTTCCAGCCTGGATCTTCATCTCAGCTTTTCCAGCTGCATTTCTGCAGAGCCATGGTCCACACGAGTCCTGCTCTCAGCCCCCACCCCAGGGCAAACAGTGGGCTTGACGGAAGAGAGCCATGGCCCACCCTGGCCTGGTCTTTGATCTGAGTGACTGGAGACCAGAGGGCACCTCCAGATATTTGAAATACAGCCCAAGTGCCCCAGTGAACAACCTCTGGAGCTTACCTGAGGATCTGCGCTGCAGTGACATTGCTATTTCCAAAAGATTTTATCAAGGGTGCACCTGAGAAGCTTCTTTCATAGAGTTTAATTGAATTGAATTGAATTGAATTGAATTGAATTGAATTTACCTTGTTTTGTTTCTTGGATAACTCCACTGGACACAGGCACATTTGCTTATTAGAATTAATGTCAACTGAATCCTTGAACTTCCCCTGATTCTCATCTTTTAAAATCAGCTGTGATACCTGGGTTCAATAAAACAAGCAGAAATTTGAGATTCAGAATAAATACAATTCAGATACGCATTTATGATATATAGGTATTTTGAGTGAATGAGGCAGAGCACAAACAACAGCTCACAGCACGATGATGAGCAGCATGACTTAGTCTAAAGTTGAGAGCCAGGGAAGAGATAGCCTTGCATTCTGAGCCAGGAAAGATCATTGGATGCAAGGCATAGCAGTGACTTGCAAGAAAATAGCTTAGATAGGAAGATAATGGGTAATTTTAATAAACATGTATATGAAATGTATTTATTTATATAAAAAGATCCTTTCAACCAAGCTGAAATGAGTTCAGCAATTCTAATAGAAATACAGAACTTTAAAAGACAGAGATTTCACTAAAAAATAGCAAAGTAAGGAAGCCCCCAGCGACAGATAGGGTGAAACATTAGATTGGGAAGACACAAAATTATCCACGGATTGATCAGATTCAGGAGAGAGAGCATTCAGGTGCAATAACCCTGCAGAGGTAGCTCATGCACCATGGGTTCTAACAGAAACTTGAGACAACAAAGAGCTGTCAAGTGAGGGGAAAGCAAAGAGATGAATCCGATCTAACAATCCATGCAAACAGTCTCATCAAAGGTTTGGAGATTAAAGTAAAGTAGTACCTGTGTCATAAAAGCTGTGTACTTCTTCAAGGGTGGCTTATAAGGCTGGATGAGGTGAAAGAGGCCAAGTTTTCATTTACAGACTTATTCCTACATATAGTTGGGTCATATTTAGCAATAACAAGTTTGCTGAGCCTTAGGCTGACACCTCTGGAGCCTACCCAGCAGTAGGAACAAATGGATCCTTTACATTGTGGGCCAGAATTGCTCCAATAATTCATTATTCAATATGAATCCATTAACAGTAACAATGTCATGGGCTTTGGAGGATATGGTGTAGCACAAATGATGCTGAAAGACTAACAAATCCTCAAAATGATTTTCTTAACCCTGAGGAAGTATGAGAAAAGAGCACTGGGCTTGGTTTCCCAAGACTTTGGTTTCTCAGGGCTGGCAGTTGAAATCAACAAAATAAACGTTCTGTTCTGCAAAGTGATTGTATTAGATAGGAAAATGGTCCAAAAAAATCATTAAACTCTGAACTTTCCAATGGCATTTATATGTCAACATTTAGACGGCTGGATACATTAAAGATTATTTGAATTTTGGAAAGTTGCTGAAAGCTAAAATACAGAACAATCAATTCTCCCTACGTATCTAAGATACAAATGGGAATGCTCCCCAAATAAAACTTTGTTTCTGACTGCATACATAAGAACAAAACTGAAAGGACTTCACTGGCTTCAGTTGTTTGAGCTCAATTCAAATTCAATTCAAATAAATCCATTAGGTCAAGAGACAAAGATTGTACAGCATAAATTATCCAGAGACATCATGAAAAATACCTCACAAAATGCCACATCCACAAATCTTAAGAAGCAATCGAGCTGTTTAAGAACCACTGAAGAAACAATTATCTAAAGTAAAGGAGTGCTGGGGGCACATGTACCTTTTACCTGCAAAACGAGAGCAAGGCCAAAGCTCAGCAGTACAATGACACTCAGTAGGCAATGACACTGAGCCCCAGAGAATGTAGTTTTCTCAGGAAATATGAGGGAGGACTGTTAGGAGCTGCTGCAGCCGGTAGCAGAAAGCAAGTGAGGCTGCCACAGCTCCATGCCCAGCACATAGTGAGGCTGAGCACCTGTTCCTGATCAGGACCACGCGTGCATACACAACCTCAAACCAGGGTTTGAGCCAGATAATGGAAGACGCCAATAAGAAGCAGATCCTGCGTGGGATAATGCTTTTTATCATGTCAGTGTCCTCCCTTACACAACTGGCTCAGGTGTGAAAACTCCCCTCCAGGGGCAGTACTGGGACATTGTCATGGGTGTGAGAGGAAGCTATAGACAAAGTCCATTAAAGGAGCCCTCCCATTGAGTCACAAGGTGCAGAAAGGACCCGCTTGCTTTCAAAACTCCTTCTCAGAGAAAGGAGCCCAGGCACAGGTGGATTCAGTCCGAGTTCAGTGAGAAGGCAAGAGAGACTGCACTGGTCAGGCATGGGCACGCACGGACTGACAACTGTATTGACCATCCCCTGTTCACATGGGATTGACTGGACCCTTTTATCTCCACATTCACAGAATCATAAAAGTTGATTTTTCCCAATACACTCTGATTACTCTTCCCCCACTTTCTGTTCCTACCCTAAAATTCCATTACAAATCCTGTAAAAACCAAAATACAGTTCCCATATGTCCTAGAGGGTGCTCCATGCCCCTTTAAGCAGTAAAGTTTGTGCAGTGATCCTCAGAGAGGCTCCCCAGCCAACCCTTGTTGATGATTTTTTCACCTGGACCATGGACTGATTGTAGTGCTGTGAAAACTCCAGAAGCAGCCAGGTTGGGGCTCCATTTCTCTGATGAGGATATTTAGGTTCCCCCATTCCTTTGTGTTGACAAATATTGGTCTTTAGCCACACAAATGGCCCGTTCCCTTTCCTTGCCGTGCTGCAAGACAGACTCCTCAATCATTTGGTGCAACCTGTGAAACTTGCTCCTTTGAAATTAACCCTTATCCTGTAAGAATGGAAAACAAGGTAAAATTTATCTGAAGTGGGGTTCAGCCACTCACAATTGTGCTTCCGTGCTCCTTTGTGTCTGTGGTGACAAGGGCTTTGCCGTATAACCTTGCCGATTCTTTTCCTGTAATTTGAGAGGCACCTCCTTTTGCATGTAGAGAAATTTGCTGAACTCAAACTTAGAATGTTGACTTGGATGCTGCTTTCTCCACCCCAGGTATTGTCTGCTTGGAGTGAATCTACAGAACTGTAAATTAAAATCCAATTCTTAATTGTTACAAAAAGCATTTTAGGAAAAACAAACCAAGAGTAAAAAAAAACCTGCTATCAGATACTACCCATCGAGGCGTTCTAGGAGAACTCAGAGATGAAAGCACTGAGCAACTAATATTGATTACAAACTAATATATAGATCAGTCTCAGTGCATATGTCCAGTGGTATAGTCTAATATTACACTAATCAGTACTGTGTGGGAGTCTGGAGGGTACCTCAGCTAACTGTGAGCAAGAATCAGACTTCTTGTGTCATGTTAAGATGGTCCAAGATGACCAAAACATCTGTAGGTAACACACGAAACCATGGTGAAGGTCCTTCTCCCTTCCTGAAACACCACCAAGATGTTGTAGTGGTGTCTCCCATAGACAGCATGCGAAAAATTAACTCCAACAGATGTTAGCTGCATTGCTTGCTTTCTACCAGAGAGTCCTTTGACACTTGAGAAATCTGTAAGGACCATAAATATTGATTAATCCATAGACAACCAAATGAATGAAAGCAGAAGAATGGGAGGTCTGACAAGGCTCATAATACATTCCAGCAATTATGGAATGGTAGTGAGGGATGTATACAGCTTCTCTAGACCTTCATCTGGAAAAATTTTAATACAAAATTAATAAAATAAAGAATTACTTTTCCATTATGTCCCTCTTACCTTTCACTCTCCCTAAGATTAACTGAGTGGAATCCTTTAGGTTGCTCATCAACTAATCTCATTCCTCACTTCTAGTCAATAGTTTTCCAAGTTAACACATTCCCTCCTCTGTGAACAAGTTGAGATAGCACTCCATCCTTACAGATAACACCAAGTCCAGAGCAAATATGTAAGGGCTTGTCCAATTTTAAAAAGTCTGGATTTTTCTTTGTGGTTTTCTAAACAGGAACTAGAATTTCAGTGGGAACACCTACATCTCTTTTTACATTTACAAGTTAACTTATTTACTAAAGCACCTCTAAAAAGATGCAGAAGCCTAACTGTAACTGAGCCCTCATGAAAACCCTTGGAGTGGAGGTGGGATTTTTCAGGAGTGACTTTAAAATGAGATTTATTAATCAATGAAAAATAAGCTCTGGACCTTGCCTGTGAGTCTCACGTCAATCACCATTCCTTGGACAACTTCAAAGGTAAATTCTGCATTAGGACAGCTTTTTCTTCTAATGATGCAGTAGTGGTGACAGGTAGGATAACACTGAGTTTGCAGAGTAATTTGTAGTTTTATTGATACAGAAGATTTAAGTTTTACAGAACATCAGGCAAACACACCCTCTTATTTGCCCAATACTTGAGGATGAACAGTTACAGACAAGAAAATTACCCAGTTACCTGTAGTGCAGCTAATGATTAAATTACATTACAACTGTTAACAATATCATATTGTAAAATATAAGTTCATATACAGTATATAAATACAATAGCTTTCTGCTCATTGTCAGGAACATAAGCTAATCACACACATTAAGCTTGTGCTAAAGTACATTTCCATCTTAAATACATACCTTAATGTAAACCACACCTATGAAATCTCTCAGTTTCACTCCTTGTCTCTTAACTTGCAACTAATATTACAGTACTTTAAAAGCTGGATGAACACTCTTCTTCAGAAGAGGTTTCTGTCAGAATTTCCTCTCTTTTAAATCTTTGGCAATGCTTCACAGGACACTCTCATTAGTCAGACTTACTACATGACATTTTAATCTTATCCAAAGCAGGACACTCTGATTCCTGACTCTTTCTGTCTGAAAGAGCAGGCCATGTAAATGTGCAGTATGAGTGTTAAAATTATAAAAATCCTACACTGTAGGAGAAAATTGACATTGTGCAAAATATATTCATAAACATTTTAAAGATTCAAAAGATGTAACATTGTTAGACTTGGCGACACCGGCCAACTGCATAAAAACACCACTTCATACCTGCTCAGTCAGTGGCCACACGCTGCTCTGGAAACCTGTGCCTGGACAGGTTGCACCGTGGTCAGACAGAGCAGGAAGATGTACATGGCTTTGTATTCGGGCCAGCCTTTCCAAGCTCTGATGGCTAAGACTAGAACCCTCCAACCTATCAAGCTTCTGACCAAGTTACCCGACTTCTACAAGGATATGTTACATTCACTGGGTACCATGGCCATCTGCCAGGCTGTAGGTACCTGGCTGAGCAAATATTCATTGATAGAACCATGGCAGCATTCACTTGCCCCAGCCAAAATCACCACCAAACTCGGAACTGGACGAGTCCTCCTGCACCCTGCTAGAAGCACTTTCTCAGAGCTGCTCACCAGGACACAATCGGTGCAGAACAGATGATCTGAATGGACTTCAAAGTCTTTTATTCTCCCAATACACAAGGAGAAAGATGAAAAACTAACAGGAAAACTAACTTGCATTTAAATTCTCTCACCCTACTGAAGATGTTTCTTGTAGAAGTATTTCATGTCAAGTAAAATACGCTGCACAGAAATATATTCTATTGGTTTGTAGTGTGTGGGTTAGCTAAGCAACAGATTCACTATGAAACGGATGGAAATACTGAGATTCAATGTCTTTTAAAACAGTTTAAAGACTAAAAGTCCTTCAAGATGAAAAGGTGCAGTTACCTTTTTCTTCTCTGCTAACTACCTGTGTTTGCTCCACTGTGGCACTTCCATAAGAAAGGCTTATTCTATGGTATCACATAGGCATAGACTCATCCCTTCCAAGTGCCTGCCAAGTATTTAACTTCGTCCATGCTAAAAACAAAATTAGAGCATTACTCAGAACTATTGCTTGAACAAATACATGCAGTTTAAACTACATGCTATAACAAATCCCTATCAAAAATGTCCCCATCAACATGGAGATAAAAGTGCTCATTACTGTCACCAGATGGTAGATGACAGGGGAAACATTCTTAAAAGAAAATATAAATATAGATATATTTAACAGTACATTACTCTAGAACTGTAATGCCAAATGGTAGACAAAATGGTAGA
Organism: Vireo altiloquus; assembly: GCA_013396875.1. NCBI lineage: Eukaryota > Metazoa > Chordata > Aves > Passeriformes > Vireonidae > Vireo > Vireo altiloquus. Next base: position 794,621 of record VZRF01011463.1, read on the forward strand.
TTTCTGAGGAATATACTGAAGGCAGGCAAAATACTACATATATTTCAATCTTAATTTGTATTAATACAGTGGAGAGGTTTTGGCATAACGTATTTCTTGGGGGAATGTTATGATTAAAAATATTCCTTAGAAAAGTTTATTTTTCCATAAGAGGAATGAGTATGATAAATAGTTACGTTATTGCACAAAATGCAGGTGTTTTTAGAAAACAAGACCAAAAATAGTGCTTCAACATTTGGAGTGAAAGTCATCTATGAAGTGTAAGACAGAAAGTCAAGTATGAACCCTGAAAATCAGGATTGTACATAGGGTCTCAGCACACAGGCTTGCTAAACAACACTAATTGCTACCCAATTACAAACTTATGTACTTACTATTTTTTTCTTCCAAAATAGACAAAAGAAGCAAAAATACATAAAGGGCATGTTAGGTACTACTTAAGGCAGAACATAAGAATGCAAAAATAATTATTGTATGTTCCAATAGAAATATAAATATGTAGTCTACAGACTTCTAGCAATAGGTAATAAAAAATACAGTATTTCATACTTTTGTATAGTTGAAATCAAGGATAAAGAAATTGTTTAAAAAATGGGTCAGGGTAACAGCTACCAAAATGTACAAAAATAAACTGCTTATCACATGTGATGTTGAATGTTTTTGCATGAAAGTAATATTGCTCTGATAAACGACATCTTGTAACTTTCCATTCAAAGTCCAGAAGAGATATATAATTACTTTCTAAAAAAATAATGTATTTTCACATGTATATCCTACATCTCTTACAAACTGTACCTCTCTATGCAGTACCAGTAGTTGAAAGCAGGTCCTGAGTAAAGAATTTCTTGTTAAGGAACAAAAGAGTTCACAGTGCCTGGTTAATTACTTTAACCCAACCACCAAGTCTGTAGCATTTAAATCTGCAGGAAAGCTCCCTGTTGTGTTAGCAAGACCTGTGGATGCAGGATAAATTATTTCTTCAACCGTCACATATGTCCCTGTTAAAAATCCAACAAATCCAACAGCAGCTATAAAAACATCTTTGAATATTGTCCATAAACTTAAGTTTTCCTTGTAGAAAGTGAGGATTTCAACCAGAGGCGGCAGAATCAGCCCCAGAGTGCTGCTGCTGACGGCTCCGACAAAAGAAATCACCAGGTCCAGGCGAGGGATCAGAACTGCTACAGCACCTAAAGCACAACAGGAGAAATGGTGACTTCAGATTCAACATCCTCATGAAAAACAACACTGCAACAAACACATAATTGAGTGGGTCAGGCTTTTTACAAAGTTTTATAATTCAGTGTTTTTCCAGTTCCACGGGGTGTGCACTATACAGATGAGTGCACATATTTGTCAGTAACCCACATCTTTGTGCTCATCTGAGAGACACAGTTTCAATTCCAAATTTCTCCATGAGCTGGCAGAGCATCAAGTGAAAGAGTTCTTGTACTTACAGAGTAAATAGATTTGGCCTGCAAATCATAGAGAAATGAAAGATATTAAATTGCATGGAGATGTTTTACTTTTTTTGTTGTTGCTGGATTTTTAAGATGAAAGAATAAGCAAGAATAGAAGGGGCTGTCGCATGCTGCCCAGGAGACAGTGGAAAAAAATATATTACTGTCAATTAATTTTTATAAATAATAATCTAAAAATCAGATAAAATTATTCAAAATGAACAAAGCCTGTTGATGGTTGGCAGTCAGACAGTCATTTAAGTAACTTTTACCTACAAACTTGAAAAACCTTGGTTTGTACAACTGCATTCAGTTTGTAAAATGTCGCTGTAATAGTTGCCTAGTTAAATAAATGAGAATTTGGCCCTGCCAAGAGGAGTCTGAATGTAAGGCTCACTAAGCCATTTGAGCATGGCCAGTCTCACCTCCTGAAACTATGTTTATAGGAACAGAATCCATCATGTTGGACCAGAAACACTTCTGGTTTCAACTGCTTTGGCTGGTAAGGTACCCTAGTATTAACTCATCTACACCAGTTACCATGCCATGTTTTCAGTCCTGGATTAGCTTTCAAAAGCCTCTGTATGATCCCTGTATATGGTGGAAATGTCTTTGTTCCCTTCTATGAGTATATTGCCTTCTAGCTATCACACATTAGCGTTAATATCCACAGCATCAGCCTGTTTGCACCATTCAATCACATCTTATCAAGACAAAGAAGCAATCATGAAGAAAGGGGAAGGGAAAAACAGGTGTAAAAGCCACCAGCACACAAAAAATACCATGTAATATGTTTTGGTTCTTCCGTAACTCTCTTCTTAACTCTTAAGCCAAAGTAAAAGCACATTTGGCTTTAGAGCAACTTCACTGACCATATGTTAGTCAGACACTGTTTACAAACAACAAATGGAATAAACAACAATAACAATAACGAAGCAATAAACAAATGGAACAAGCAGGAAGGAGATCCCCACATAACACAGGAGGATGAAAACCAGAAGGTGTGTATTAGCTTTATAACATGTAATTATGAAGTTGTGCTTTCTATTTGCAGATTGTCTTTGCTGTGGGTTGAATGGCACCAGCTGCATCAAATTCTGACATACTGTGATTATGAAAGGCGACATCTGAAATTATGTTCCTGTTGATGTTCTCCGTTGAGAATAACTTTGGGAAAACTGCATTGGAAAATGCACTAAAAATTCACTTATGGAACACAACAGTTGTCCACTGCTACCTGGCAACTGTTTGCTACACATCTTAATGAAACTTTTAACTACAAAGCTCTCACATTAAAAGGAGCTAAGATTAAAGGTACAAGCCTGCAGAGGGATAGTGGATTCTCCAGCCCACCTGATTTGAAAGGACTGTATCATGCCAAAAAAACCAAATCAATTAACTTGTTCCTGCTTGACATTACTATAGTTTATTAACACTTTGGGATTCTAGAGAGATATGAGAGGCACCATTTGGCCAAAGGAAGCTTGGGCAGAGACAGAAATGGAAACCTTAGAAACACCCTGGCACTCAAAAATAGGTAAGACAAGGTTTTTTATCCCACTGTTAGGATGGACCTACTCAATGCCAAATAGTTTCTTCCGTTACATGATATGACATTTAAAGACTGCAAATGTCACATGTTTATCCATTTTCCAGGACAAAGCTGAATGAAATGAGAACGGAATTATGCCAAAGCTAATAAAACCAAATACCCGCCACTGTAACTTTTGCAGTCATAACTCAGTTCAAACCATAAAAGTAGGCACCATCAATGCCCAAACAATACAAGATGAGCACTCAGACCAGACTGGCAAATGTGATACCTACACAGCCACACACAGCCCAAAAGCAATTGAAAAGTGTAACTGAAGTGTTTTTTTGCAATGTCTGGTAAAACTCTCAGCTAATGACTATGCTGAATGTGTTGTTCTGAAGCAAAAGAGAGGGCTGCACACTTATTATCTTGCCAATTTAAACAGATGTAGTGGGCGTATTCATTAAATATAGATTTTCAACTTCTGTACTAGACCTCTTTCAGTTCCACATGTGTCCAGAGTTTAGAAGGCACTCATTAATTTATCGTTCATAGTTTTGATTCAAACACTCTGTTTTATTAAAATAATGAGACAATGTTTCATATTTTTTAATTGGAAAAAAAATCCAACTGTAGTTTGCAAATGCTTCAAGTTACAGAAAAACAAAATGTAGCCTGTTGGTTTGAATCTCATCATACGTTTGTCTGACTCATACAGATTTGTATGAATCTGGATATTGCTGTGGGAGGAAGTTTGGAAAAGTGTTTCAAGGTTTTAATTAGTGTCTTATTTATTCCCTAACAAGCCAAGAGAAATACAATGCATGTTTATTACCTACCAAAGAATGTATTCAAGAGTTAAGAAAGGGCTCCTTTTTCCAGAAGTAAACAAGGGGCATTCCTACAGGCAGGGAGCCTAATTTTCCCAGCCATGTGTAGGTTTCAAAAATACAATGTCAAGAAGAAATTCTGATCCTTTATCATGGAGTAGTCATGAAACCTTCTGGTTTGGAAGCTCTGGAAACCTCAGCTGAAGAAGTTCTACACAAGCAATAAGACACTTTTTTTTGGTCAACAGTTAAATTGTCTTTAGGCTTGAATAAAAGAGTGAGGGCCATATGAACAAAGCATTCTGCAGAGATAACAAGAGGTAGCATCATATTGCTTCTACCTTAACCTCTGCAGTCCAATCTCAAAAACTACAGCTCATGGCTTCTCCAGCCTCCCTCACCTATGCAGTCCCATATTTGTGTCAGCTGAGGCTTTTTGACAGGAAGAATACTGTAACACAATGTTAACATTTTCTTAAGGGAAGTAACACCACAGTGGAAAGATACTCTTTATTTTATTCTCTTTATTTTGTTGTGTTGCTTCTTTTACAACTTTTTCTCCTTGTTACAGAATCAGCATATTACTCGCCAGACCTGCTTGCTGGGAGCTAATTCCAGTGAGATTGCTGGGAAAAAACAAAGTTTTACCACCTCCACCCAACCTAAGTGCATTATACCTGCAGATGAAGTCAAGCATGTGATTACCATATTCCAATACTTCCTTCAGTAATCAAATATTGAGCTACTTTATTTCTATCAGAAAGTAATGCATATGCCGTGCTAAATCCTTGAGCAATCCTTGGGCACAGATGTAATTAGGATCTATGGATCTAAGAAAGACTGAATACACCTTTAGTCCTATCCACACATATTGCAAAAGCAAAGCATATTATGACTTCATCAGGACACTTTAATCACAAAACTCACTTAAAAAGCCTTTTCTTCTATATTTCTAGTAGGACTTAATTAACTTATACGCATCTTTAGGAAGCTGGAAACAAATTTTGAAATTTAAAAGGCTAATAATAATTTCTACTGTATTTAATTTTTGCTCAATAATAAAGCTGTTTAATATTTCTTCTCTAAAATAATTGAAAGAAATTATTTTTCAGATAATACTAGATTTTAGATTTTATCTTGGTATTTAAACATAATTCTGACAAAAAGAACGGGTCAGTGGTATTTACATGTTGCATCTGCAAAAAAGAAGTAATACATTACCAGATCAGTACTACAGCCCAAGCAAATTGTCCTAACAGCAGGTTTTATGAATAGGCATAATCAAAAAGACTGGGGACTTCTTAAGTACAAAAGATGTTGGCTATTACTAGGGAGTGGTAACTTCACACAGTTGAAAAGCAAAATAATTGTCTCATGAAGTGACATACAACCAGTTCTCTTCAAATGCAGTGACAGCGCTGAAGAAGCCCCTGTCCTGCAGGAAGTCAGCACACCCCAAACTTATTCTCCATTTGTATCACTTTTCCAGGACCAGAATAGCAGACTATGACATTGATGTATAAAGACGCGTGTCTGACATCCGTATGACTTTCCAAAAACACAAAACAAAACTGTATTTTTAGCAGATAGATGTCTGTGATATGGCAGAGAAAGGGTCCCTTCTGGGAGTTAAAAATGCTTAAATTAAACATCTGGCAAAGAATTCTGCCTGTAGGTAAAACAGCAATTCAAAATACGAGCCTGAATCCTCCCTTTCCTAACCTAATATCCCAGGCTGCACTCTCTCCATCTTCTTTACTGCAGTAGTGCTCAGCCACTCAATCTGCCATCCTCTTCCTCCCTGTCCCCTACTTCAGTGTTTCCTGGATCCCCTTCCTTAATGCAGCACCTTTGTATTTTCTTCTAACTCCCTCCTCCTTTTCTGCAACACTCCCCTCCACATTGCCCAAGTTTTTTTTTTTCCTCTACCTCCTATGAGAATGGAAAAACATTTCTCTGATATGGACTGCCCTAGAAGGCTCAGTCAGTTTGGCTGCATAGAGCTTACACATGCAGGCTGGACAACGGGCAAGTCAAAGATATCTCCATCCTCTCAAATTCTACATCACAATTAAAACTATTCTCCTTTTAAAAATAAATGTCAAAATCTAACAGAATTTTGTATTTCCATGAAAAGCTGCTCATGTTAATTAATAAAAAATAATGCCTTCCATGAGGGTTCCACAGTGGAAACAAAACTGTGTTTTGATACATATGTGCAAAGGAACATGAGACCAAGTAGAAATTGTTACCAATCTGCAGATAAATCAATGCAAATAATAACTTAGGAACATTTGTGTATAATTTACATATTGATAGATGCAGTTTAAAAAAAGGATTTTACATAAAGATCCTGGTATTATCTAATTGCAAATTAGAATTTTTTTTTTTGCTAAAAATTGTAATTAACTTAGGGTTTTAAGTGGTGTTTGTTTCAGCTGTTCTTTGAGACACTGAAAGACTATAAGACACATAGAGAAGATAATTTTTTAAAAAGCTATTTATATTCAGTCTTCACCAATAGTAATTTTCTTAATCCAATTTCCTAAAAAGCATATTTTTAAATATGGTCAATCTCAAAACCAAAACCAAACGGGAAAAAGAACAAAGTAGAAGACAGATTGCAGTTATACTATGAGGTGACAAATTCTACTTGCACATTGGAGAGAAAAAGAGGGACAGCTTGCACACAGGACAACGACACACATCATCTAGTTTGGCTTTATTCCCTCTGGAATGAAAAACTCCTTCATCATCATCTTCCTGCAACATACAGTATGAGAGACAGAAACATAAAGTACTTCACATCACTTGCCCTCACACTACAACACCACATTTATGATTGCTTTGTCCTGTGTTAGCAGGAAAGAGCAGACTCAGAGAGGAGAAGATGGTTTCAATATTCTTATCCTTCACAAGAAGAGGTGACACAGGACACTGCCCCGACACACAGCAGGGCCCTGCTCAGGCAATGGGCAGATCCATCCCTTCCCCAGACCCCTCTACTTTTCTCAGACATGTAAATAAATTCAGTTTCTACAGCACTTTGCATCCAAGATTTCAAAACTGTTCACAAAATGTTTTTTATTATTTTTATTCCTTATGCAGAAAGACACATGAAGAATGACATCAGACCAAAGATTTATCAGCAGCATTGAGTCCAACCCCCTCACCAGGCTACTTAAAATATCTACAGCCAGGGCAAAGGACTGGCATGTACCACTGGTATGAGACACCTGTTTCAATGCAGCATTCCCCCCATGCTCCACTAATAAAATCAACTCCCCTCAAGTCGTCTGTGCTTTACACAACCCCAAAATTCAGGCAGTGTAGTCTGTTCAGATTTCAGCTTCCACAACCTGCACCCATTTTAAGCAGAATACAGCACCACAACAATCCTATGCAGGAGGAGGCTGTGTGAGCGGGTTTAGCTTCACAGGGACAGAGAAGAAGCAGCAATGACACAGCTATGAGGCAATTCTTCCCCTACTCTCCTCCATGGAACCACCCAGACTGACTTCTCTCTCTAAGCCAAATCACCAAGTGGTAGTTAATGAACTGCTTGGCATCCTCATCCTGTTCTGTCTGCCCCCCATCAGATCTCCAGAATTAACGCATTTTCACTAAGCACTCCCCTTGCATGGTGACACACCAAGAAAACCAGGCTGAGAGGCCAAGGAACCTCTTTGTGCTGCAGTTTGTCCAGAGCTGCAACATCAAGTGATCCTCATAAAACCAGCAAGCAGACATGCTTGGCACAGCACACATGAGATTAGGCCCGTGTTTGACCATTTAGTTAACTACAATCCATGGGATTGGCATCTGAATGGCACCTGGTTTAGGCTGATAGATCTGAAGCATTTTATTTATTCATTTGTCTCTGTGGTAAATTTATTTGAGCTTTGCTGCTGATACTTTAGCATACAAATCTTTTTAGACATTCTTCAGTGAAATAATGCAACCGGCTGGTAACATGCATCTGGATTCAACAAATGAATGTAAAGTATGCAACAAAACTCATTAATACTGAGCTCCAAATGGATGATCCTAGACCATTAGAGTACTGACACTTCCCCCTGGCAGTCACTCTCCTTCTGATCTTACAGACTCACCAGAAATGAGGCCACAATGAAACTTCTGTCCTCTTAGTCTCTCAAAATAATCAGTGGCTCTGAGACAGCTGAAAGGTTTCCAACAGCACAAGCAAAAATTAATGTTTGCTTATGCAAGGACAAGACTGTTTTTGCTACGGAGTGCAGAGGTGAAGAAAACAGTCAAGAGGAGTGGATATGCCTTGAAGAGCTGGCCATGCTGCTTCCAATGATGTTAAAAAGTTGTATTTTCCAGTATTCACCATCACTGCTCCATACTCCCCAATCATTCTCTTGGATGCACTGTGTATATCAAACTATCCCATAGGTAAGTAGGCAGGGATACATGGCTGCTACTTTGTTGTCTCATAACAAAAGCAATAATAAATTCAAACAATTTTATATTAAAATTTTTATATTAAAAAGTTTGTCTTGCCATTACCCTTGAAAATAAAATTTTCATTATATACCTTTTGATTACAACATAAAGTAAGAAATAATGTGGTGAAGATGAAATTAAACATACTTAGCTTTAATCTTAAGACAATATATTAAATACATAAATATGAAGGAGAAACATTGCCTAAGACACCTTTAGGAATAGTAAAAAATACTTATCTTTATCCTTCAGGCTTCTTTCCTATTTCATAAGAAAATTTTACATTTCTTTAATAAAGATAATTGAAGAAACAGATGATTAAAATGACAAAAAGTATCTGTTATTTTGAAATCCTTTTGTTGCAATAGAATCCATCAGGGTGGAATAAGTTGTAACAATCATGCCAGGTAAATTATCTTTCTAATCACCATCTAAGGACTAAACAATGTATTAAGTAACAGAGTAAGTTAGCTCTCCCTTCTCTCACCAAGTATTTAAAAAACAACATACCAAGGAGATTCTGTTCTGAATAGAAGGTTTTTTTTCTTGAAAACCTTCTGAGTTTCTAACCCATGTTTTCAGGGAGGGAGGGATTGTTTATATGCGCTACAGCTTCCACTAGCAGGAACACATTAATTTGCAGAATTTCCAAATGAGAAACCCTACCAGACCAGTTTGCTTAATGGGGGAACTCATCACAGAGCTCTGTACTAAGAAATACCACATAGAGGAGATTTAAGCGAGGACACACTACAAAAGAGAAATTTAGAAACATCACATGGACAAGTCTGGATGGTCTCAGGAAAGGCAAAATTCTACTAAACAGAGACATTTAAGGGATTCTACAGGCAATAAGAAAAGCGTTTACAACCACACTGATAACAAAAGGCTGAAGAAGAAAAGTGAGCCTGCTGCTGGATGGGGTGTGGGATTTAGGGGCAGTACACCCAGCAAAGGCTGAGCGATCCAGTGCTGCCTTTGCCTCAGTCAGCCTTCCAGTCCCTGGTATCAGTGAAAGACCTCAGTAAGAAGAACTTCTATTAGGAGATGAAGATTGAATTAGGGATTATTTGAGACAAGTCAAAGCATAAGGATATACAGAGCAGGAAGGGTTGCATTCAAGAGTGTTGAAGAGAACTGGCCAATGCCCTTCTAACACCACTCTTCATTGTCTTTGAAAAGTCATGGAATTTGGGGGAGATACCTGATGACAAGGGAAATTAAATGTCAAGAAAGGCCAAAAGAATAATACAGGGAAGTACAAGCAAGTCATACTTGGTCCTTGGAAAAATCAAGGAGCAAGTCATCTTGGTGCATATTTCAGGGCACATGAAGGAGAAAAGGGTATTTGGGAACAGAAAATAAATGGATTTAGGTAGGATCAATCATGTCAGATCATCCTGATAGCCTTCTTTGATACAATGTCTGGATTTATGGATGAGAGGAGAGCAGTAGATGTCATTTACCTCAATTTTAGAAAGGTCTTTGACACTCTGCCACAATATTCTTGTGTCTGGATGGAAGGAAAACAGAGAGGGAAAAAAACTCACTCTACCATACAGTAGTTGTTAATGGGTTGTGCTCTACCCAGAGGCTGGTAAAAATCCTACAGCTAGTAGGGAAAGTAAAGGTTTCCTGTAACTGATAAAAACATGAAATGATCACTTAAGATGACATGAATCATGCTCTTTAGTCGTAGAAAATGATAATGCACTCACTACAATACTAATATCTAAAAAATGTCCCTGTATCACAAAGTACCAGTTCTGAAAGTGAGCTGACATCACATTTAAGTAAACATTAATTTACATCATTAATTTTTAATCCTGATTCAAAACTTGAATAAATTTGATATTTTAATGCTGATACTTCACAGTATTTTTATTTCTGATGCAGAACGGCTTAAAAATATATTAATTCCTGCATATTGATAACTTCAGATTACAAATTATATTATTTAAGTAGCAGCAGTGCTAAGTACTTTACAAGACAAATGCTTCATTCCATAGAGAAATTTTAGCCATTTTCAAGTGGGAAGCCACACTCTGATTTCACACAATGTTAAAAGTTTTTCACAAAAAGCAAATGCATGGACTCTCATGTTGTTTTTAAGTATCTGAATTGGCCTACTCTTTTTGAGTTGTGAAAATGGAGAGGTTTTGGGTATGATTAGCAGCTATAGCATACGGCATGTACTCCAATAAATAACTTGTGGGCTTGCTGCAACATATCAAAAGTAAATTATGAAATAATGCCCTTAAAAAGATAACAATCAGTAACAATCACACTGCAGTGGGATGACCAATGCATTTCCAAAATAATGCTTCGCAACAGCTGGTGTCACAGGCACGGGCTGGTTAAAGCCTGCTGTGGTGATTGATGATATAGAAACAAGAAGCTGCCAAGAGCCTTGGCTTCCTGGAGAGGATCACATGCAGTAGCTGGTTGAGGTTCAGCTCCCTGTGTTGACAGGCTTAGGCACATTAAGTCCTGAATTATGGCCCGCAGTCCAAATCCATCAAAAAATGCAGTCATCTGCAGATGGTTTTAGTCTTAATTTGTTGGTGTTTCACCTCACAATATGAAGCTTAAAGAGAGCAGCTTGCTTCATCACAACTCGCCTCCAGCTCAGCACAGGGAAATTCAGGCACAGCTCATGTCTGGAGCACGGTCCTCTCCCAGCATCCCATCAGCTGTGCTCGCTGCAGGCTGGGGCTTCCTGCACAGGTCATGCTTTGCCACGTGTCTGGGAACACTCAGTGGTGTCACCCCCCCAAGCATTCTTTCCTCATTTTTTAGGATACAAGTAAATCAATAACCAACAAAAATACCTGATTGCTATCAGAAGCCTGCACCAACACACAGTATTCTTTATCTGTAATTTTCAAAGAGCTCCCCATCATCTTTCCACCTTGATGGGAGAGGGGAAATAATAACCTAGTGCTTACAGCAGTTACACAGGAATAGGGGAACTCAGCTTGGACGTGCTCCTCAAAGGACTGAGGTTTAAGTCCCAAACACTAGGTTTTCACCTACAAAATTAACTTTTCAATTATTTTTTCTAAATAAGGAACTGGGCTTGTGTTGTGTGATAAGACACTTTTTTCCTGGCTATCCTCAAATGCTTTGCTTTCTGTTTTATGGATGGGTTTTTCTCCCATACCAAACTCGACCTTTGGTAATGCTTTTAAGTGGACAGTGAAATGATAATGTGTAAATATACTTTATAAAGCAGTATGAACTCCTGCAGAATAAAAGGCAATACAAAATATCAAGCAAAAGATATTAAGTATATATACTTTATGATAATGCTATTTTTTAACTAGCAGGCATTACAGCCACCATATCAATTAATAAAGCAAACAAAAAAAAATCTTCAGAGTAGGTAATACTACCTCCATACTTTGATACAAATACCTTAATTAAAATTTATTGGAATATTCTTGTGGACATTATTATGTACATTTGCTGTCTGTGGTCCTCATATTACTTAAAAAATAAGTTGCAATTAGTTGTAAAGTAGCAAAGAAAAAATATATTCTAGTACGTTTGAAATTTATCAAACCCCTAACTTTTTACTGCCCAAAATATCCCTGCAGTGACTTCATTGTTAGCTCTGGATCACAATGTTATTTATAATGTAATATTCCAATCTAGAGTAATTTTGTAAAACAAAATTGACCTTGAGGGGTAAGTATAGGAAAGATCTTACACTACTTTGGTGCTCCCAAAACACTGATCTGGATGTTGGAACACTGTTTTACTCTCAGCCTAAACTGAGGGAGCCCTTTATTCCCTGCCAAGAGCTTTGTAAATATTGATTTTAGGATGTGATTATAACCACGGAGTTAGAATATTGATCTACCCACTGTCAGTGTAAAAATCAATTTAGAAAACAAGTGAAACACTAAATTGCCACAAGTTTTTTCAATTAGAAGAGATAATACTACTGTTTATAAACCAGATGAGCAAGAATTTAATTAGTGTCCCTCTGGGAAAAAAGTCATGAAAGAAACAAGAAAAGGGAACAATGAAAATACTCACAGGAGAACGGTATCATCAAATGGTATCAGAATGGCCTAAGAGGCTTTCCAACATAAATAAAAGGACAAAAAACTATAGCAGATCTGGATTTAAGTAAAAGGGGGCTTATGATAAGGTAGATCAGTATTGACTGCTGGTATCTGGGAATAAACATAAACTGATCGTCTTGAATGTTAACATCAAGTCACAGAAAGAAACCCTGCTTTATCGATTAGGCACAGCTGAACATCATGGAGAATTTGGAGAACTGTTAACGTGGTCAGACAACACAGCAGGTCAAAATTTTGCTCTCAGTGCAGTGCCATGAACAAATATCTATACCTTGGTGGTAAGGCTCTGTATTTGTTTTAATGGAAGTTTAATGTTTACCCCATGGGTGGAATTACTCAGTATGTTTACTAGGTAATTATACTTAATTAGCAAAATAATTTTATAACTGTTTAATTTTATAAAATGTAGTTATGTAATCTGCATGCGTTATATAATATTGATTACAGTTCATCATAAAAACAACACTTCAGATACTGCATGTAAAACCAAAAGGCATAGGAAGAAATTCTGTACTTAACAGCATCAAATGTGGACAGATTAGGAACAGGTCTAAGAGATCCTTTCCCAAAGACCTTGAAGGATCTATTACAAATGAAATGAAGAATGGTTTTTGTCATAAGGAACATTCTGATTTTATCCCTCCCTTTTGTTATCACAAGGTATTTCACACACTCTCAGGATAAGTGATTCTTTTTGGATGAGACAAATCACTCAATAATTGCAGTGTAAAAAACAAAGTCCTTCAGTGAGGAGAAAGAGAAAATGACAAGGATTTAGCCATCTCTCCTTCTCATGGCATGGCTTTACAAGTATATCCATACAAGCAGGTTATACAGCCATTTCTAAGCATCTTCCTCTTTGAAGTGAGTTGCAGTGATTTCAGTAAGGCAGGGGAAGGAAAAAGACATAAAAAACCAAAAAAAGCGATAATGGAAAAACTGTAACACTGCAAGGATTTAATTAATATGCTATATATTTTTTCCTTATTTTTGCTCTAACACTTTAAAGCTGCCTTTATTATGACAAGCAATCTTTAAAGTACAAACTCTGTAGTCTGGTGCAGTCATTATAATCAATCCACAGAGGATTTAATTCTCATACAGTTCCATGGCTATCTCAAGACAAAGAGTTTGGTGCTTATTACACATGGTAAGGGTGGAGGAAATGAAACAAAATAAAGATCAAAAAACTGCTAATTTTGACCAAATGCAATTCAGAAGGCACAGCAAGCTGCTACCACTCAGCAACCTCTCTCCAATCCTTTAAAAACAAGGCAGACATTTGAAAGCCTTTGTGAGGATCAGCTTATCAAGCCACAAATCATGAGTAACACTCAGGCATCATTAATATTCTAGCTCTTATGCTTATTTGAAGCACTAGCAAAGAAAATGCCTGGAGTGACTAATTCCAGCTATGAAGTATTTTTTTAAGAGACAATTGAAAGCAAAGCAATGTTTCACCCTTATTGAAAAAGAGACACTAGGATGCAGGTATACACACCAGCAGGAAAGTTATACTTTGATGGTCCTGAGTATTTGATTTATTTCTGTTTTCAATATGCAGTGAAAACCTCTCAAACATTTTCAAGGAATACTTTTGCTACCTAGCAATTTTCAAAATGCTTACTTGCAACCTGCTTATCATTTGTGGTATCTTGAAAGAACTCTGTACATTTGGTTCTCTGCACAGCAATCTATCTATGCTTGAGGAAAAATGTCTTTTCTCATCAATAAATTAGGAAAGTATTTTGAATATAAGTTGCAATCCAACTTTGGAGCACTGTCCTGCTGGGCCTTACTTTAAGAGACTTCAAAATAATTTCCGATTCTTCTTTTCACTCAGTATACATTAAAAATGGTATTTAGCTATTCAAATTTTAAATTCTCTCTCACGCTAACCTAGAAATGCAGATGAGTAAGAACAGTTTTCACTCAGTTTTACATGACCTCACATGTTTTGTGTGATGCTGACTGCACTTCCCTGCCTTCCCTGGGAAGGCAGTTTGCTCTTCCGTAGCGCTGCTACAGAAACACAATCACTCACATTTTATCACTCTTAAATTTGGAAAAAATCCTACCTAGATGCCCGCTGTCAGTTGAGTGATCTCCAGAGTGTCACACACAGAGCACACAGAAGTACGTGGCAGTTCTCCAGTGAATTCTCCACCATGGACAGAATCCATAGCAGGGAATTCACTGGACCACAGTTTGTCACTAGAACCACAGGGCAGTATCTCACTGGTCTACTTAAAGGCAGAAAAAATAACTACCACTAGAAAATCAAAACAAAACTTCTACAATTTGTAAATGTAAAATGTACCTGGAGATGTTTAGCTCAATTATTTCCTTCTTGCTCGGTAGTCAAATCTTTCCATGTGCTGCACTTGTGGCTAAAACATGCAAAACGTGCTCATCATTGCTTTCAACATTTCCCCAATCAGTTAGCTGAACTAGATAGACCATTTTCTTCTACCAGCTTATTGTGAGGACAGCATATCTGAGGAGAAATGAAATCCCATAGGCCACTGCTGGGAGAAGGTTCTCTTTTCATCTTGTTTTCTAGCTGGAGTCAGAAAGTAATATTCCAAGGGAGAAATGGCTTCTGTGTCTAAGTTGCCAAGACTGGTAACAATGACTAGTAACAACAGCTCTTAGCATTTTGCTCCATACTTTACATACGTTCCTGAAGGGAATTTGACAATAATTTTCTGTTTCCTTTCCTAATAGAATTACTTAGCTCCCCAGTTATATTCATTCCCTTGCTCTGTAGAATGTTTGATAGGTCTTAATTATAGCATGTATCTGGAAATTACTTCAAATTGTGTCTAAAGGACTTCCAAAAGTATTTTAAGTAAGATCATAAGTCCTCCCATTAATTACTCAGGCTTCATTGTCAATTAGTCAGAGGAATATCATTAAGCAAATACTGCTTAGCTGTTTTGCTCAATGTTTTTGTGTCTATTTTTCCCCAAAGCTGCACCACTCCCTAACTAAAATGTTTATCTTTACTGAGCTGGCTCCTCTGGAGAAGACATAGTTCAGCATCTCCCAACTTACTAATTAGCCTGCTTATTTTTTCTGGCAATGAAAATATCCTGTCTGCAAAGAGAAAAATCAATACAGGTATTTACTGGCTATCCCGTTCTTCTTCTAAGCCACAGCCATGGGGAAGACCACTTGACCAAACACATCACTCTAGGCTGATTGATGCCACTGAAGATACAGATAGAACTTTGTAAGAAAGGGAAAATAATTTGTGCTAAACAATAAAATTAGGGAGAAGTATGAAAATTGGGCTTGCCTTTCCTTAACCCATGTTTGTAAGAAATAAAGATCAATTCAGCAAAACAACCATGGGACAGGGTAAGGATTACAAGATACAACAGCCTGAGGCAGAGTTCCTATGCCTAAAAATCCCAAGACTTTAATGAGTAAATTCTGCAGACTTCATTTTCTGCTATGCAGAGAAATTTAAAGAAATAAAGACAAACTTCAGAAATGCATGTTTTCTTTAATCAGATGGCTCACAAAAGTAGGTTTATTTATTCAGCGCTGTAAACCAGAGAAGTTGTCCCCTGGGTAATGGACCCATTTGTTCTTTTGCTGTAAAGTGGCTTCCACAAAAAGACAGGCACATTCTGTGAAAATCTGTTTTGAGTTACAGAATCACAAAATATGTCAAGTTGGAAAGGATCCATATGGATCATCAAGTCCCAAGTCCCTGCTCTTCACAGAAGCCATCTAATCTGGTTTTCAAATGCTAGGGAGACTTCATTTCCCTAGGCCATCAGACACTGTCTGCACAACGCTTACAGAAGTTTGTTTTCTCTTTGCTGACTCACCCCCGCCCTGAAACATCTTTATGTTAGTAATTCACTGCTGATTAGAGTTTATCCTGGGCTGTGTAGGCCAGGATTAAGCTAGAAAAGCAAGAGATCAGGAAGTATAAATGCTTTTTTAAAGAATTTCTGAAGTGTAAGCTGTAACCTACCACGTAAAGGACAATGGAATAGCAGCAACGCACTGAGAATTAGTAACAATGCAAAACCAAACCCAACCTAAAGGAGGGCTTTGGCCACGATAAAAGCAATCACTTCAGCTGGCTGCTCCACTAAGAGATCACTAAAAGACCACTATGTAAATTATGGTACAACTATGATAGCTTTATCTTTAGAAAACAGTCCTTTTATTCTCTTATTCTTTTACATTTGTTGTTATGGTCATTTTATCCTTACTCATGCTAGCTCAATTTGCTTCAAAACTTTTCCATCAGAAAACTGAAGTTTTTTCAACTTCCATATCAAAATCAGTTCAACACAACTTATTCCTGAGCTACCTGCTTTAGTTCTGCTAAACACCACAAAAAAGGTTTTGTCCCAAAATAGCTTTAATCTTTGCTACAATGTTTAAGATGTTTTCTTTAATTGATGATGACATTGACAAAGGGACTGAGCACATGCTCAGGAAGTCTGCAGATGACACCAAGCTGAGCGGTACAGCTGACACTCCTTCAGGATGTGATGCCATCCTGAAGGACCTGGATAAGCTCAAGGGGCAGGTGCTTGGAACTAGATGTCCTTCAAGGTCCCTTCCAACCCAAACCATTCTGTGATTCAGGTCTGTGTACCCAGACAGAGGTCATCAAGAGCACTGGATCATGTAGTCCTACTGCAGTTTGAATGGCTTCCTGAGAGAAACATAGTTCACTTCTTGATCCCACCACACACAGTTTTTATTACTGGCAGGCTTGTCATTTTGTACTGAGTGTCAAACAGCTACAAAACTGCATCAGGATGAGTAGTTGAAAACAGTGCATCATCTGATTCAGTTGTTGCCATACTCATGCTCTTCTAAAAGCCCTGAATTAGCTATGCTAAGAGAAATGGAGATGGACAGAGGTGAAACAAAAGGAAAGTTAATGATTCTCAAGGAAAGTAAATACCAGAGTGATAATAAATGTAATAAGGTAAGATACTGTGATGATAAATATTTGAATATCTATAATATAGTTGTGGAAGGAGTCCATTGTGATAAAAGCCAAATAAAAATACTTTAAATTTTATTTCACACAGGTCTATTTCCTCACAGAAAATTTCTCACGCCTTCAGTGAACAAGAATCTCACTTTTGACTTCAGACAATTTTGTTGTAAATAGGTATCAATGGAGAAACATGGAAAGATTGTGAGGAGGACATAACTTTATTTTTAATCCTATCATGTAATAAAATTGATGCAGAATTGTGCTATTTTTCACAAGTTCCTTTATACCTGGAAGTCCCTGCCATGCAGAATTTATAATCAAACAAAAAGCTACATATAAGAGGCAGTAGTTGCACATCAGGACAAAAATGGCTGCCTACTTCAACACGATCTGTTTTTATAGTACGAGTCTAACAAAACATAGTGTCAGAAATAAAAGGGTCAGAAATAAAAACCTACTCTACAATATTGTTCAACTGCCTGTAAAATTGTACACTAAAAATGAAGCCTTTCAGAAAAAATATTGAAAGAGTTCCAAAATTATTTCACTTCTCCATTAATGAAAAAAATCATTTTAAAAGAAAGGCTTTTCCTTCATAATAATACAGTTTAAAATTATATAAAATAGAAACTTCTGAAATCTAGTGGTCTTGTTGGAAACCCATACATTTAGAAAGCATCTATTTCAATTAAGTATAGAGGAGCAGCCTGCAATGCTTGACAAGCTGCAATCAACATCGTAGCACTGCTTAGTTGAGGCTTAACTATGCAATGTGTGATGTAGCAGCTGCAGAATGGTCACAGTCAAACACTCTCCCAATAAGCACACTTCTTACATGCTAAGTGTTTGACACAGTAACTCTCAGTAAAACTAGTGGAATAGAATGAGGAAGTTCTGGCCATCTTTCAAGCTTTTTCCGTGTTAAAGACAGAAAAAAAAGAATAATTGCTTTATCAACCTAAAGCCCAATAAGCTTGTTTCATTTTCTTCTAAAATTCACTTCAATATTTAGTTATCGGTTTGAGAATTTCTTAAGGGATGAGACTGATCCTGCTTTTACTGTTTCTCCATAGATTACACTGAATTTCAACTCAACTATCTAGTCCGTACCTTAAAAGAAATTTGCCTAAGCACAGCTGCCAATACCCCCAATGCTGACACACACATCCAACAGAGAGATGCTTCTGCACATTAGAGACACAATTTGTTTTCTCAACAGCTTCATATTCAAAAGTTCTAAAAGCTTTTTTATCTGTTTTTATTAAATATTTTCATCTATTTCAAATAAACAAATAAAAATAATGCAAATAAACTTAGAGGCCACGGCCCTTCATAATCATGTATATACATTATTCTCTATGGATGTTTTGGAATTAACCAAATAGTTTTTAGTACTGGCTATTCAATAGTCTAAATTTCAACTAGTTTCATGTCACTATATTATCATGCAGGTTGGACTATTTATGGTTTACCTCACTCAGTTCTGCTACCAAAAACCTCAAAGCATGGGACAAAATCAAAAGCAATACAGTATGACCTTAGAACATGTAGCAGTCTGCACTGATAATTGTTTTAATGGATCATTTAAACAAAAAAAATCAAATACTAGGAAGTTTCGAAGAAATTAGATTAAATTTCCTACTTCACAGGTGGCCCAGATGTATATTCAATTGCAGAAAGACTGAGATCAGTGCAACACAATTTTATCCTACTGATCTGCTGTGGCCAAATTTTCCAACACAGGCCCTCAAAAATAAATAGTATTAAATCTCCCCAGTACTGTATCTGTATATTTTGGCATCTAAATAATCCAACTGCTTTCCTCACAACCTGGCCACCTGCAGTTGTGCAAGACAAACTAATTAGATAAACCTTGTTGGGACACTGCACAAAAGTATTAGGCTGTGTAAATCTGAACATCACACGTGTTTTCATACAGTCAAAGATAAATACCCCTTAGGCACCTCATCAAGCCCTAAATTGTTTCCTATGGATAAACTGAAATTTAAGATGACTTACATGTATCAGCACAAGGATAATTCATAACAAGTGTCTGAATGACAGCATTTAATGTGTCAGACACAGAGCAGCGTGAGTTGAAGAACAAAAATAAATCCTCCAAGATCTGCAATATCTAAGGATAGCAAGAGAAAAGCACTAGGGAAAAAAATAGTCTCATAACAAAACCAAACTTTTGCAAATATTGTTTAATATTTGAAATTTTTATATTTGGCCTACTTAATGGAGATCAAATTCTAAGGTATATTTCCCCAATTCTATAGAGTTGAATCTTTGGCTGAGTATCCAATGAAGGAACTGCGACATTTCATTCAGCAGTAATGAAGTCAAAACTTGAAATGCTGAAGTAGAGATGGTGAACATTCAAATAACAGAGTTAATTAACATGCAGATCAGACAGGTGATGAGAACATTATGAAAAGTGATCTGATTAGTCTGCACTGGGAGAAAAGAAATGTAGAAATACAGTTAGATTTTGTGGAGGATGATGTTTCAAAAATTCGATGACTAAAATCCAGACAGAATTGGGCAGGAAATGAAAAATAAAGCTTGATAAGCCTACTTATTTTGGCTCATAAGCATTTGGTTAAAATGAAAGAATATTGTGTCTTACTCCAATAGACTTTTGTGATTTTGATTTGGGTTAAGGTACTAATCCCATTCCATCAGAGGTATTTCAATAAATGTGCAACACCTTTATCGGAAGACAAACCCTCTTCCTATGTTAGCTGTACCAGGGACAGATGTAGGGACTCTAAACTGCAGAAGTTCAAAATAAAGCAAGGAATGCATTCTGCATCCTTATTGTATAGATGAATATTTAATGGCCTGGACTTGAAATCATAATATGGACAAACTCACTGCCCTTAGTGGTCTATTTATGAGAGTGGGAGCTCTTATGTTAAATCTTTAATGTAAATGCTTTTCACAAATCTTTTGACAACCAGAAGAGTATGTAGGCAATGTATATATTTGTATATATGGAGTATAATTTGCTCTTTAGATAATGGGAACAATCAAGACTGTACAGACAATCTTGTTCATGATTTCTTGACGTCAAAGCTTCATAGCAAACCAGAGAATACAGAATAACACAATTTGAGACCAAACTTGCATACAAAACTGCATGCTGCATATTGAATGTGCTTGATTGTTTTAAAATAATGCCAAATTTTCCAGGTCGAAATCCATGCAATTTTTCAGCATTCACACTATCACACTGACAAAAAAGTATTTAATCAAGAGGTAAAAAAGCTGGAAAAAACACTAACAAGAAAAATCATTATTCCTAAGTTTTACTTGAGAGTATTTTGGTAAATGCTCATTTTCTAGCTTCGGGATTTGATTAAAATGTAAACCACTTATGTTTGGCATATTTTTCATTTTCCTTCTCGTTTGTTTCAATAAAAAACCTAAAATCCCATGCCCCATTTCCAACTTAAGTAAGCATATATACAGACAAGTCCCATCATCACACTACTCACAGTAGCTTTAAATAATATCCTCATCAAGCTTAGAAAGCTTAGTCCTTCACAGATCCACCAGGTATTTGCAGTAACTTCTGCCTTCCATGGGCACCTTGAAAATCCAGTGCTAAGGACAATCATGGATTTCCTTGTCATCTATAAGAATATGAGTACAAGAAGAATGAAGTTTCCACTACATTTTCCAATGTAAATGGAAGCTTCCCAAAGAACTCAATTTAAATCAATGCAGTGATAATAAATATGCAAATGATACACATCTGTTCCCTCAGGAAGCCACACTTCTGGGGTTTTCACTCAATAGGAATGTGATGGATACAAAGCACACTAAATCTGTTTCTGTTTATCATTAAGTTTTTCTACAAAAGCAATCCAAGAAATGTCTCTGCTTTCAGGGGCATTATATTTAGTAAGGACTGGTGTCCATCACCTGTTTCTCTTTCATCCCTTTATTTGTTCATTTCATCTACCAAGTCACAGAACTTCACAGAATCAGTTTTTTAGCTCCTTTGGAATAGGATAAGGTAGGAAAACTGTTTAGTTTTGATTATATTTCATTTGTGGATATTTCTTTTTGTGAAGGAAAGAAGATCTGTCCAAGACTACTTCAATGCCACAGGTGTCCTTTATCAGCGGAAGTAGATATGCTTAAAAGTCATGATTGAATATGAGTAAGAAATCCCTGGGGAAGATTTTCAGTTTCATTTATTGGTTTAAGACTGAATTTAAAAATTCAGCAATGATGCCATAGTTCTTATGTACATAACATCTTTCCTGCAGCATAGTCATTCCTAACTTGAGTGCAATGAAACATCTCACAAATAATCTCTAATAAGAAATGTCTTTACCATCTTGTGTATGGCGTAAGTGATGCTAATTAAGATTTTAAGACATTAAAAAAGAAAAAAATCACAATTTGAAATACTACAAAACCATTTAGAGAACAGGAGTTTGAAATGAACAGTTTGACAGAATTGTTAAAAAACTCCCCCCAGAGAACTCCTCCTGATAATCCATTCTGCTTCAGCACACTATGGGACACCTTGCTTCTATGGTTTCTTCTCCTCTTTGTGTTCCTACAAATTGAGCAATCAGATGTAAATCATCACCATACTTAGTTTTTTGCGCCAAGTTTTGTTCTCCTAACTACTAAACTACTGTAAATTATTTTCGTACAAACAAAGTTATCGATGCTATTTTCTGAGAGCAGGTTAGCCTGCAAACCCAATAGTATTTTACAAATGCTTTCTCTACTGTAAAAGTGATGTTTACCTAACTCATGTTTGCAAAGTGCTCTACAATCATGATGCATATGAAGCCCTAGCATCAATTTTCCACACTGGAATTGCCTTTGGAAAATTGTAATTGTAATGTAATTTCATTACAGTATTGCAGAAGTAGAGAGAACTCAGTAATCTGTGACTGAGGCACTTCAACACGTACCATTTTAACAAGACCAACTATCCTCTTGTTGTTTGTCAGGACCATCAGACAAAATCCAGTAATTGTTAAGAGAATTAAAATGTGAACACTTTACCAGAAAAGAGAAAATAGCAGAACTGACTCTTCATGCAATGAAAAGTAGACCACATTAAGATCTAGTTACACCACTAGAAAATGAAAGGAGTTTTCATATGCCTGAGAGTACATTCCTGTACCAAGTTTAAGTGGGCTGAATTGGGAAGACTGATGCACTCACAAGAAGCACCTATACATACAACTTGCTTCATCATTAGATATTTCACGAAACATGCTTATGTAAACAAAACAACCTTGAGAATATTTTAGATGTATTTTTAAAATGAAATGTTTGTGTATTCTTCTCTCTGCAGTCATGTATCTCACTTTGATAATTATTATCTTGTTTCTCCAACTTTCTGCTGCAATCACTGCTTTGCCTGTGTGAGAGATTACAGCCCTCAATGCAGAGTTGAGCTCCTCTAGGATTTGAAATTGTATTTTTCCGCTCCAAAGGATTCTGATGGCAGAGAAGCTCCTAATTTTAGCATAACAGGGAAGTGTCTAATGTTGAACTGAATGAGTCTGGTCTTGTGATTTAAGCTAGATAAGGTAGAGCTGTGTGACTCAGAAAAAATTAAGCTAAAATATTATGGAGTTCTAACATATACCGAAACAGCAAATTTTAAAAGTTTTTATGTATGCAATTTTGAGTCTTTTCTAAGAGATAACAAGCAACTCATCAGGAAACTGTAACTTTTTTGGTAGTAAAATATTCCTAGTTCACTCTTGCAACACCATCTCTACTGCCTACATAAACAGGAACTAATGGATTCAGCTCTAGAACTCATTTTTGCCTATGTAGGTCTCAAGGCAACAGAAACCAGGAGCTAAAGGAAAAAAATGCTATGGAAAGCGGAAAGCATTACCCTCTTTAAGAAGATGGGAGAAAGAGCAGCCTAGAGCAGACCAGTGCAATGGAGCTCCAGATCTTGTTTAATGGCACAGGAACATACAAACAGTGTGTACTCACTCTTCACTGGGCAGGTACTACTCAGAAACTTGCAGCATGATAGACATGAGTCCAACACCTGCCACCACTCTGCGAGAGCTAAATCCTTTTATTACCTCTGCTGTTCAGTGCATGTATTGATTTTGAAAACATTTCCAAATTATTGCAAGGCTGAAGGATTAAATCTATCTTGTTAGCTACGGGTGAATGCTTCAAATTTGCTGAATAACCTCACACTAGTAACAGTAATGTTCCTCTGTGACAGGTATCAGGAACTAAACTGTGAAAACAATATTCAAACATCTACTGGATGTCAGAAATGTCAATCACCAAGCAATCACCACTTTTCTTCAGTTACATTTGTTGGGTAGCTCAGCACTTCAGAAAATGAGATAATTGTCTAAATCTAGGCTACATTAATTGTAGCTTTCATTTCTTAAAACGCTGTCATCTTACAAATCTAGGCAATAAATAAGGAGAATTTATATTTTAGTCACATTCTACCATATATACCTTACTATCTGGCTGGCTACAAATGTCAAAACCTTTTGTATTTTTATGAGGAGTTTTAAGAAACTGGTCACCTTGCATCCTACATCTCTTTTACTAAAAAAGATGTCTTAAGGGCTTTTATGTGGCTATATTTATCAATTGTTCCACCAAGTTGTGACTCATAATCTTATACAGGAAATACTGGGATTTAAAAATGTACTACTTTTTCAACTAAATCTCATCTTTTCCCATCTGACCCAATCCTCTTCTTTATTTCAAATGTCTCCAAGAGTTAGACTGAATTTTCAAGGCGTTGCAATAGCTTTAAGAACAAGGCGAACTGAGATCTAAAGGAAAAATTGCTCTTAAAATGCTTAAATGCATTTTAAAATTGTATTTTTAGACCCGAAGGATGTACACCTGCATAGCTCATGAACATACTGGCGCATGTTTGACAAAGAGCCACAAAGATGACTCAAGGATTGAGCATTATTCATGAGAGAGCTGAGAAAGCAGGGACTGTTCAGACTGGAGAAGAGATGTCTCAGGGAGACCTTGTCAATGTGTACACTTGCCTCATGGGAGGAAGCAAAGAATACAGAGTCAGAATCTTCACAGTGCTGCCCACTCAGAGGACAAGAGGCAGCAGGCACAAACTGATATACAAGAATTTCTTCCTGAACATGAGAAAGAATATCTTCATTGTGACAGTGGTCAACACCAAAAACAAGAGAAACCCACACGATCTTAAAATAAAAATACTTTGGCTACATGAAGGACATAGAGTTGCACAGACAGATTAGAAGAACATGAGCAATTTCAATGGCAATACTGAACATAAAGTAGGACAGAATAAAGGCTGACTTCATAAAGTCTAAACTGAAGTACTGAAGAACCTGCATGAACTTGGCAATAAAAGCATTTACCTATTTCAGTATGACCCTACAGATAATGATGGTTTAAGGGACTGCATATTTTCACTAATCTGATTTTTATATACTTAAAAAATAAACAGAATGAAACAATTTCAACTATTGATATAATGGATTTTACACCACACTAGAAGAACTAGAACACTTTCTAAGCTTGCATGATTGTAAATCATGTGCAATTCTCAAAGACAGGCACTGTGAATACCAGCATTATTAACAACATAAAAGTCTGTATTTTATACTATCCTAGATACCCTGTGTCTAATTATCTCGATACAGAGGTTCTTTGTAAATGACCAAAGAGTGTCTCCTTTTCTCTAGAGCCTGAACCTCCCAAGGGGATTAGCTGCACTGTGAGAACACCACGCAAAACCAAAGTATTTGCAATGAGTCATGTAAGTGCTAAATGGCACCAAGTCTCTAGAGTTCCAAAGTACCTAATGATTAGGACAGCTCTTGAGAGCACTTGGACAAGCAAGTAGGTGGCAAGAACATACAATAGTAACAAAGGAACATCTAATTATCCTAGTATGTATATGCATCACCAGCTCAGTGGCCATCCCCTACAGGGCAGATAAGGCACAATACAGACAGTATAAGTACCACGTTTTACAGCTCCACAAGACAAAAACATACACACTAGCATTGCTATTTCAGGGACAAAAAATGTTGATGTAGAACAAGAAAAACAGAAATAACTCTTTGTCCACATCAAAAAAAAAAANAGTGTGTAATTCAGAAAAAAAAAAAGAAAGAAAGAAAATGAGATTTAATGCTGATGAAGCCTCAAAACTAACATCTGGTTTCTAACAATGGAATGTAATATTCTGTGAATACATCATATCTAAAAAGCATATTGTAATACGAGAACATGGGAGAATATTTTACAAGTTGGGACTGACAGAGTGAAGGTTTCTTATCCAAGCATAGAGAAGATTCTGTTTCTACAAAAAGCTAGTACAGAATTGTGTTATAATAGAACATGTAGTCTTTAAAACATCTGACACATTTCAAGGAAGAAGTTTTGCATGCAACTTGTCAGCATCCATAGTGGTATTGTAAAATGCAACTTAATTAAACATGTTAGCCATTAAATATTATTTTGCTACATCAGAAAAAAGTTCACAGGCTTTGTACACTCCTAGAGT
Organism: Vireo altiloquus; assembly: GCA_013396875.1. Taxonomy (NCBI): domain Eukaryota; kingdom Metazoa; phylum Chordata; class Aves; order Passeriformes; family Vireonidae; genus Vireo; species Vireo altiloquus. The sequence goes on from VZRF01011463.1 coordinate 820,535, forward strand.
GCAAGGTGTCTGGATTTGTCTGGACCTGTATTAGCCTGAGCTGATTTTACCTTGTTTTAACTGTGAGAACAATTCTTTAGCCATCAAACAGTCAAACTGACTTTTGCCTAACTTGTTCTAGCTTAATTCTGAGACTACAGTACATGTTCACAATCTCTTAAGTTCACGTACCCACTGAGCAGCCCTCCATTGTGTACAGCAAATTCCCATTGCATATAGCTTTTCTATCATAATTAATTTGGGCTATGAGTGCTAATATAATTATACCTGAACTAGTATCAACTGTACTGTATTTGAATTATATTCATATAATATAAGGCTTAATTAATAAAACCTTGCATATGTGTAATGTGTTCTGTCTTAGCCCATAGCAAAATTCTGGGTGAAAAAAAAAACCAAAACAACAAATTTAGGAATAAGATTTAACTGAGATTTTAGCCAAACATGTATTCTTATGTGCTCTGTTATTGTATCACAATAAAGATGTTGATCACAGAACTTCATCCTTAATAGACTGTATGTTTTTTTAACAAAGTTAAAACATTGCCAGTTTCAGAAGAAACCATCAGATTATTTGATACTGATCAACAACATTTTGCCATTTGTACTAATCCACTTCCACACCTTCTCTTGCAGCTGTTAAATATTTTTCTTTCTGACACATCTCACATACACTATGTCTCTTGTCCCTTCATAGCAATGAATATCTTTCACTTCTCTAAAATAAGGATCCATCTTTTCCCATTTGCCTGGAGGAAACAGCTACAGATCCCAGATTTGTTTACCCATCTTATCCTTCAGGATCTATAAAAGCCATACACATAAAGGCTCAGTCCCAAACACTTCAGTCAGTTCACTGGCTTGGGATCGGGTCAATGGCTAGGAAGATTTTTCTTTTTTTTTACTACACAATTAAAATTTTCAGTTATTTAAGGGGTTTTTTTTTCACTACATATGGATAAGCATCAGCATTTATAGAAGAGAAAATCCCTATAATTACATTATAGTTTTCAGCTTTCTCACATGAAGGTCACTGGAATGAAATGAAAATGGAGAGATAATTGCAATTTGATCCATAAGACAGAATTACTACCTGATTATATAGCAGTGTAATTAAACTAGACTTAATTGAGATGCTGCAGCATGTCTGCCACTACCAGCACTGTGCAGTGTTAGCCTGTTCTTGACTGGGGTCTCTGCCTTCACTTCTGTATCGTCTTTAACAGGACTCTGCATTTTATATGGAAATATAATTTTTTTAAAAAATTATCTCCTTATCATTTAAAAAATGTCCTGGACTGCAGGAGTACCACACCACTTACAGACAAACTTCAGGAGAGAGCAGATCTCTGAACTAAAAAAATGGAGATGCAAACAGTAGTATGGAGGACCATAAAAGTTGGGAGTCACTCCCTGGAAGTAGGTGGAGTGTCTTTAACGACACAACTGCAGTGCTTTACATTTCAAAACCCACACTGAAAATCACATACATACCCTTTGAAAATCCTGGAATGGATGGGGCTTGATGGCTCTGATAGCAGAAAACCTCTGCATTATATGCTTTAGAAAGGAAATCCAACCACATTCCCAACATGAACAATTGAAAAATCAATTCAAATGCCTATTAAAAGGAAAAGTTTTGCTTGGTTTTGAATTTCTCTGCCGCTTAGAAAGATGAAAAGCTATTGCCTGTATCTGTAAAACAAGTTATTGGAAAAGAGCAAGTGATAACAGAAGTTCAACCATCATTTACACTGGTGTAGAATGTATGTCTCCCACTTATGGAAATCTCAGATCCTGACTGCTACACTTCTAAATGAGACATCCAGTTGCAAAATTAAAGGTCCAAATTTGTTTGTTCCCAAAAGCATAAAGATAATATCAAAGCAGATGGTGCAATTTGTCTCTTAATTTCCAAATAAATATAGCAGACAATGCAATTAAAATATGGAATGTAGAAGCACACACAAAAATTCCTTTTGTTCAGAACAACAAAGATTGAACCTGTAAAGAAAGAAGCTAAATCCATCTGAGATAATCAGTGCATGCATTGACCATAAACTGCTAACACCTATATCAAACTGCTTTAGTCTCTCCATCTTTGTGAATGTTGTCGATTTGAACTTTCTGGGATCAGAAAGAAACATTTCCAGCACCATCAGTACTCTCTCATTCCTGGAGGCAATGGGTCTCCAGGAACAAACGATGGTACCACCTTTCTCCTGCCATTCGGCTGTTTGGCCCCATTTCTCCATGTGTAACCTTTCCTTGCAAAACATGCCTTTCCTGCATGAGCTCCAGAAACTCCCAGATCCCCAGCTTGGATTGTTCTAAGCTTTGCCATCATCTCTCCTCACTGAGTTAGAGTTCAGGCTCTAACTCATGACCTATTCTGCAGCTCTCTGCAGTGGTGCTGCAGCCAATACCAGCACCCACCACCGGAGAGCAAACAATATCTCGCTCCTTTGCGTCACAGTTTGCACCATTACAGCTCTACACTGATTAAAAAGGCTGTGATGAAAACCAAATTGCAACTTTCTGAAAAGGCTATGGAATTACAAAATTAAGGGAACTACAATTATATACTCAATTACCCAGTATTGTTATTTAAAATGCTGGCGCTTAAGAAACTCAATTCTAAATTATAAACTGTAGTAAATTACTTCATTGTACATACCAGATCAATTTAAGGTCAAACCTAATTACATTATAAATAACTCACTGGTCTTTGAACAAGTCTCAAGATTCTAGTGCAACTTTAGAGTTGAAAAAGTATCTAACTAAGTGATGAAATTACCAAGCTCAAAAAGTTCACATTCGTCTATAAACAAAAGCTTAAACACTCAAATCAATTCCTTTGCTCCAAAACTTAAACAGTAACCCATGCTCAAATGTACTCCAATGCACGAGCAAATCAACACAGACGGACTTCCATCAAAATGGAGAAAAGCAAAAAATGGTTAAATTTTGTTTCGTAGACTTACAGGTACTAAGGATGGAAGAATTGTTCAGATATAAAAGCTGAAAATTATGTTCGGTTTTATAAATTCTTATGCTCTCAAAATGCGTTGTTATTATTGCCAATAATTCAGACAATATTTCTGTAAGTGAAACACTTACAAATATAGAAACAGTCTATCCCCTTCAAAATTACTTTTTCCTATTTTTTTTTAAATTTTAACAGTATTTATGACAGAGTATTTTCAAAATCATTTAATTTTTACATTAGGAAACTGAAATTTTACCTTAGGAAACCACTTCTGTGAAACTCCAATTTCCCATGGTTCTATGCATGTGAAAGAAATTAAATATTAAATACTGCTGCACAGTGTAGGGAGTCCAAACAAATGAACTTTGTGATGAGAAAAAGGCAAAATAAACAAGGAAATTAGTAATAAAAGAGACCTTGAAAGGACATACAAACACAATCTCTCTCAGGCGCCCTCAACACATACAAGTAGCCAGCTGAAATTTTTAATAGCCCAAGCAATACTGAAGACCACAGCATGAGTTCCAAATAGAAGACAACAAAAGTATAAAAGCTTTTTGAAAAGAGTCAATGTTTTCACGCAGAAAAATCCCCAGCAATAGATAATTCTTATCTTTTCATTTCCTGTGGCTCAGTGAATTGCATCAAAACCCAGGTAATATTTTCCTAATGTTCAGTATCCTCATGCAGGATTTACGCTTTCACAGGCAAAGAGTGAAGTGATTCTTGAAGCAATTACTGACACCTTGTGCATTATCCAGCTCTCCAAAATACGCACTATCCCTCTCTGGTAATACTGTCAACCACTGGTTTCTATAAAGTCACTTCAAGGTCCTCTAATTTCAGAGTTACCAGAAGTGCATCCATGAGAAACACAGTATGGTGACTTTCCTGATTCAACCAAGAAATTGACACCAGCAAGGGATGTATTTTATGGACTCTGTCCATAAGACTGAGAATCAGGACTCTGTTACTTGCACATTTTGCTAATTCTAGAATTTCACTTTAACCTCATACACTACCTTTGCAGAAGCTCTGTCACTAGCCACTGGCATGCAGCAGAGCTGCACTCTGAATTGTGAAGACTAAAAAAGCAGAACATAAGCTTCTGAGCCCTTTTCCCCAAAGTAATTCCAGCATCACCTACATGTCCAATAGCTGTGAATTTCTCAATTAACTGACTAAGCTAATGGTATGCAGAGAAATTCCAGTCTTTGATGAACAACTGTTGGATAGTTGTTTCTGTGTTAACCATGTGTTTCTGTGCCTGTTGAACAAAAAGGTCTTTATCAACAGGCATATGCATTTTCTTCTCTGTGCAGAAAACATACAGTTCATTCACACATAAATTACCATTTATAATGTACATACTTTACCCTTCATCACACTTTCCAGCTTAATATACCTAGCAACTCTGGCTGCATCTTTCAGAAGGCACAACCCCATCAGTTACTAAAATACAATATTAACTTATTTCTGCCAGTATTTCACTATTTACAATTTTTTCTTTAACTTATAATATCCAGCCCAGTACACATTGCCCAATATCCATTAATGCTGTACCATTTTCAAGTACCATGAATTTGTGGAAAGAGAGAGGTATGATAAACTGCCTTTGATTGAAAAAAAGAAAAGGTACGGATACTGCTTTAGATGACACTGATGCACTGATGAAACTGAAATTACATGGGGTTTTCTTCATGACTTCAAATATGTTAAATGTCTTTACTCCCTATAATCTAACTTTAATTTTTTTCTCTTTTATACATACATATTAGTACATGCATTGTCCAAATTCTCCAGTATCAGACAAAAATACTGTTACAGGCATCTATCAAGTTTTTTTCTTGAAATTTATTGATATAAATGCAATAGGTCATAGGAAAGCAGTCTGCAGGTAGGAGAAATACATTTACTGGAAGAGAAACGCAGAAAGTGCCTTGGTGCTTTAGTGCCTGAAATGCTGCTGTGCAACTCACCACCAACCAGGAAAAAAGGCTAATGAGGATTTTAGCTGTTATGCACATTTTTGATCCCAGCTATTATTTTGGTGATTTCTAGTCTTACTCCATACATTATAGCCTATAGTATAAGGAATGCTCACCTATTCTCTACTACTGTGTGAGACTCAATGAACCTGACTTTACACCAGAGTGGTTATGGTCTGCTTCATAAATTTTCTCTCTCTAGTGTTTTGTGGTCTGCATAAGTACACAGGCATATATCTGAATATATGCAATAGTCCATTTTGTCACATAATGCATTTTGCAATTTTTTTCTCTGTGATATTATTAGAAAAAGTTACTTTGATTCTCAGCTTGTGGGGTAACTTTATAGCTGTACATAAACCAGCAGGAAGCTTTATGGAAATACTACGCCTTTTCAAAACACAGAACAGCAAATATTAATGATAACCTACATCAGAACTCCTTCTCCAGTCTTCTATAAAACTTCAAAGAAGGTTCAGCATATCTGGTGTTTGCAAACACAATACACAGGAAACCAGCTTTAGATAAACCTTCCTGAAAATAACCATAACCATTTTTCTATGATCTTCATTTGCAAAGTGTTGCTATTCCAAGTGACAAAGCTGAATAAATAACATACAATAAAAATTGCAAAACAAGTTGGTCCTAGCTTCTCTCTCTTCCCTTTTATCTAAGAAAGAACCTTCAATAACAAGTAGAAACATAACCTTGCCTGCCTAGGGATGTAACTTGTTATTATGTTCCCTGTGCTGGAAAGTGAGAGGAGCAGTATTCAGCACTGAGAATTGATTTTGAACTTGCTCCACGAACTTGCTCTGTATTCATGGCTTTTAGATTTAATTTAGAAAATCAAGAACCACAGGACCCAAGATCCTTTTCAGAACTTCTCATGCTTTTTATTACATGCAGTCCTTTGTTGCAAACTAATTGAAGACTGATTATCTTTGGTGAATTTAAAATGTCACCCTGCACTTTGGTAACCAAATCAGTAATACTGTATTCTTGCTTTATATTTTGCTATCAAGCACTGTGTTTGTATTTAATCATAGCAATTATTTCTATTGTGCTTACCCCCTGTAATTTTATGTTATACAGAATGACAGTTACTTGAGCTAAAACAATTGCTCACAATAATTTGTGTGTTTATTTTTATTGTGATTGTCATTCCAGTTCTCTGTATGCAAGAGCAGAGCACTCAAAGTTATGCATATACAGACCATTTAATAACTAATTTGTTCTTTTCCTTGGGGTTCAACCACCTACTGAAGAAAAAACAAAACATAACTCTGCATAGAATAAAAAAGTAAATGAAAATAATAAGTTATCTTCTTACTCTTCTGATAATTGCCAATAAAAACTGTGAGAGTAACATGGAAAAACAGCTACTGTATTATTTATTTTTGCATTGAAGGATCAGATTTAACCTTTTTTTCATTTGGCAAGGAATGGCTTTTAAAGACAGATATATTTACCAGCATGTGTTAATAAGAAACTGAATCCCCCAGAGTTGAATGTGGGGGTTGAAGTCAGAGAACACTTGTTTTTCTCCTCACACTCTCTCTCATGCCAGTACACCATTGTCAAAATGCAGAGTCCAGAACTGCACTGACACTTAAACCACAGAAAGCCAAGGTTTATATGGCAGCAAAACAATGCCACTTGTCTTGCTTTCTCACAATTTCACTGTCCTTTTTGTTGCCAGAGGATACTGAGTTCATGGCTTCAGAAATCTCAGGACAATGACTCCAATATCCCTTCTCAAGTTTCAATGTGTACTTCTAAGCCCAGCAGTACTGTAAGGACAACTTAAACTACTTTCCCCTTGATGGGTAAGAGAAGAGAGATATTACAGTACCTTCCAGTACCTAAAAGGGGCTTACAAGAAAGCTAGAGAGTGACTTTTTTCAAGGGCCTGGAGTGACAGAACAAGGGGTAATGGTTTTCAATGAAAACAAGGTCGATTTAGACTAGATATTAGGAAGACATTCTTCACTGAGAGGATAGTGAAGCAGTGGAACAAGTTGCCAAGAGAAGTTGCAAATGCGCCATCTCCGGAAGTGTTCAAGGTCAGGCTGGACATGTCTTTGAGCAACCTGGTCTAGTGGAAGTTGTCCCTGCTTATTGCAGGGAGGTTGGAACTGAATGATCCTTAAGGTCCCTTCCAACCCAAGCAGATGTAAAAGAGACTGTATGAATGTCAGCATTCTTTTATACTGGATATAAAAACTTATCGTAAACATGAAATATTGGAAAATATCTCCTAAATTCAGTCTTTTTAGTTTATGAAAGAGTACACCAACTGCAAGTTTATTGTAGCCTGCTTGCATTAACATGTCAAACAAAATATGTGTAAGAAAGGATCCTTAAACCTAGCAGACAAAAGAACAGCATCTAAAAGCTGAATCCTGATAAATGCAACACAGAAGGTGGCACATTTTAAATACACAGATAAAAGAGCAGGGAGAGTAACTCACTGGATTCAATCTTTCCAATAAAGATGGATATGCTCAACACTTCAGGTACTTTCCTCCACTTTGAAGCAGACACCATCAGAGTTACACAGGACAGTAGTTCCTTCCAGCAATTAAAAAAAGATATAAAGAGTCATTTCTAAAACAGTGACTCATGGAAATGTACCTGGGACGACCCAAAACACAAAGGATTCTGGTCCCTTTTCTCCTACTGAATAAATGTAAATGCTGCCATATAATTCATAAGTTTTCCTAATACCACCTAATATCAAGAGCAGACTCTTATATCCTCAGAAGGCAGGTTAATTTATCACTATTCCACAGTTTACTTGGCACATAGATGAATAAGAATTAGATCTTCGATATCCAGCTCAACAGAGCCACAAAAATGAATAATTTTAGTTTTCATTCATGACACTTTAACCTTTTCTTAACCTCCTCCAACTAGCTGCTGTGCAATTTCTTTCTAGCTCATTAAACATTATTTTGACTTGAATTTGTTAAAAAATTAGCTCACTGTACAGACAGGGCTTTAATTAACGCAATTAAGTCCAAAATTACAACCCCTTTTTCCCAAAAGTAATAAATCCAGAATCTGTGCTTGTGCAATGAAAAGTCATTCAGGTGTCTGAGCTACATCCTAACTTTACTGGACACTTCCACAAAGTAAGTAACTTCTAGATGGCCACCTTGAAACAAGATCAAAGTGTTAAATCACACTCCACATACACTCAGAACGAACATTTAACTAAACAGCAAATTCTTCTAGCCTAGTCTATATGCCTAAGTACCAGGTCTTAAAATTAAACTCCTGCCATATTCCCAGTGGTGCATTTTGCAGCAAGCATTTGCAATCTTTTTGCCTTCCATCAAGAAATATAGTGTGTAGCTATCAAATAGGGATAATTAAAATAAACATAAACCACATAATTGCAGCTTTCTTCACCGAACCACTTAGACTTTAGATCTGAAATACATCGTGTCAAGCAGACTACTTGTCACATAATAATAATGGTTCATTTGATGTATTTATACTAATAATCCTCTGGCTTCTTGTCTGATATTACAGATTAATTATGTCCAACAACTAAAGCATAAAATAAAGGGAAAGGCACACAAATAAAAATGAAAAAATAAAAATAAATGCAGCAAAGTTACAAAATATAAAGTTTATGGTTACTGAATAAGTAATGGATAAACATACAACACAAGCGTGAGTGGCTTTTCAAAAAAATAGCAAAAATGGAGGTTGAAATCTGACAGGTCACGGAAGATGCAACCAGCAAGATCACAGGCAGATTGCAGAGAGCGGAGTGAAAAAGCAAGAGGAACAAAAATAATGGCATCTGATCTTATTCTAACAAAGACAGAGCCACTGGCGGAGGGGGTGGGGGGGGTAGGGGAGGGACGTTGATAGAACAGTTCTGTACACCTAATTCCTTTGGAAACCTGACTTTGAACCAAGTAGTCTTCAGTAAGGAGGTTGACAACTGCTTAGCAGGACAGCAACACGATTCAAGGTATCTCTTACTGAAGGAAGAACTATAGTTGAGATAACCTTACCACAACACCACATTAAATAAGGAAATCACTCATCCTCAAAAAACAAGACATACAATTTTTAAAATCAAAACAACATTATTTTGACAACAGAACAGGTTTATCAGTGAGCATTACTGCAAGTCAAAATGCAGTATGTTCCATCTCTTGCTGAATGGAAAAATACAAAAAATAGTTAAACAGAGAACAGGGGGTTTGTGCTGATTCGTGACACCAATCTGCTCTTTTCTGACTGAATGCTAGAGCTGCATGATGAAGAATATGGAATTAGGTGCTGTAGTGGGATAAAGAAAACTGAAGACAAGATATTCTACATTTGTAAGGAATAAGATGTTAATTTGACTCACGTATCATAAAAATATACTGTAAAGGTATTCCTCTTTCTCACCCCATCCCCTAAACTCCAGAAAACAGCTTTTCTGGTTGTGCCATGACAAAGGTCTGGGGCCACAGTGCAAGTCAGCTCTAGGAAAACTTTCAGGTTTTAAAAAAAAACACAGATGGAAAAAGGTTTACAGGATACAACAGGAAGGAACAAACTACTGAATCTTTGAACATGATGATGAAAACTTAAAGATTAAAAAGTGAATGGGATGTCATTTGTGCTACAGGTTCCTTAGACTTCCTGTAGCTGTAAATTAATGTTGCTCATTATCACAACATCTACACTGAGGGACCTTATCAAGTGAAAACGTACAGATTAATATTCAACACTACTCAACTCAGATTAACCAACTAAGCAAATCATGGCATTCTATTATTTTTGGTATTCCCATGAACTCAGTATACTTTTCAACTCTGTATTGGTGCACATCAAAGGGGAGGAAGGAAGACATACACCAATCTCCTAGAAAAAATGGGGAGATTTTTAAAATGCTGTTATCGATTTCCTCTTAACTATGTACTAAGAAATGGATGTTTTTCCATCTGCTGAATCCTTTACATTCCCCTTAGGAATCTCTGGATCTTAAAGGAAATTTCAAGTCTATGAAGTACTGAATAGATGTAAAATGCATAAGGGGTACATTCAGAAATAGCTGCTCCACTCAATAAGCATGACAGAAAATCACTGGCTTGTGTATGACATTTAAGAAGAAACCTGATAAATGACCTTCTCTTCTAAGTCAGTTCATGCATAAAAATATAATGGACTAAAACAATGGAGAGACACAAATTCATGAATTATTGAAGTATTATAAATAAAGTTCACTTCCTATGAGCTAGAGAATATTTCTGTTATTTGGACAAGGAATTTTCATATCACCACTTTAGTATATTTGTAAGCATTCAGATGGAAAATATAGAGTGGAACTAAAAAATAAAAGCAGGCTTGATTAGTTTTAAAATTATTGTTAGAAAGAGAAAATGGGATTGAACTGCAGGCAACTGAGCCTGATATTCAGCATCACTTCTCACTCTTCCTGAGAAGGATTCATCATACCAAATGCTGGATATATTTCTCACCTATATTCCTTCAAGCAGGCCAAAGAAGGAAATAAGCACTTCTGTGGCCCAGTTCAACTTGCCCAGAAGCAAAAATGTAAACCAGATCGGACAAACTGTGCCCCTCCAAGCATTTGTTCCTCTCTCTTGTTTCCACAAGGAGCCTAGCTTGGATGACCACTGCCGCTGTAGAGGCACAGAGAAGAGTTCTCCACACTAAACTAGGCAAGTCTTAACCCATGTAGCACTTTGCAATTTAGGTCAGGTGTGACCTCAAATCTTCAGAGCATCGACTGACAGGCAGGTTTACACTGTATTAGGAATAGTGTTAGGAATCCTCAACTTGCACTTCACTGTAAGTGAATACAATTTACAAAGTAGACTTCAAAAAGGAATCATAATTTTAAAAAATATATTAATAATTAAAAAGTTTATATAAATTTTTCAAAAATTTAAATCATTAATGCCCCAGAATATGATCAACTGCTTCAGAAGACATAAATGGATTGCTAAACTATTTGTTCTTCATTTTTTGGTAAATAATGGAACAAATGTCTCAGAAAGAAAAGCAAATTTCATGACCAAATTTCATTATTTCAAGCCCAAAATTACTTTTTAATTTTCTTATTACAGATCTTTCGAAATTGTCCATTTTTCACCTCAATCACATATCACAGAATCACAGAATCACAGAATGGGTAAAGCTGGAAGGGACCACAGTAGGTCATCTTGTCCAACCTCCCTGCTCAAGCAGCACCATCCTAGAGCACATGGAACAGGATTGTGTCCCAACAGTTCTTAAGTATATCCAGTGAGATATTCAAGCCCATACTTTTCTTTCTGTCCCATAAATTTTTTTTTGGAAAAGAACTTTACTCCAAAATCCCACACTAATGTCTCTAGAACAATGAGCAGTAAGAAACACTTCTAGCACCATTCAAGTGAACCATAACATTTAACCACTAAGCATAAACCACAGATATCTGGTAATTAAAATTGGGTAAAAAAACATTTTAATATTTGCACTGTTAAAAAGAACATAAGTTACTATATGTCCATGAATTGATGCCTACACCAATGGCAACTCCATGACATAATAGATATGTCATAATTATGACAAGATATGACATAATACATAACGGCACATCAGTGCAGCGCAGTCATAATCAGGAAATAATAACCCTGAAATTAAGAGATTTATTTGTCTTGTGAAGATACTCAAGAAGGTTGAAAAAAACTGATTTCACATATCTATTTCTCCTGCCTAAGCATAACACGAAAAATCAAACAATGATCCTCTCTCAACTTAAAACCACAGTACAGGATCTTCTACTTGGAAGCAAGAATTATGGTCACCAGCTTCCCATATCCAAAAAAGCCCCAAATTAAACCTCAATACATAGTGTGAAAATAATTAACTGAATTAATCAAATATTTGATTTTTTTCCTTTGACAATTCATAAAAAATTATTTGTGTTTAAGCCTACTTTGTTGCACCTGTAAGCAGTCCACACAGATATTTTATATCCCATCTGGAATTTTCTTAAATCACTAATTTAACTATTCCGTTTTTCTGTCATTAATATTACCCCCTAAAATAAACAAACTTACTAAAAAAAATATCTGTCTGATACATAAGCCTTTTCCATATAAATGATGATCACTTTATTCTAAGAGTATGCATTAAGGTCTATTGGATCTTAAAACTCCATCATCTTACCTCTCCTGCAGCTACTCTAAGCAAGTACTTTATTGACACAATGTCAGAAAACAGTGTAAGACATCTGGTAAACATCTTATCTTGTGTCTAATTGTTCAGCATGAAGAACTGTTCTTTCCTAAAAGCAGGTAGAGTTAAAATACGGAAATATTTAGAACAGCGTAACTGATAAGCTCAGCTGAATAATGCATTTATTCTCCTCTTGGTAAAATTACACACTAAGCTCAGACTTTAACGGCAAACGGCTCAGTAACAGCTCCGTTCATGCTCAGCTGGATCAGCCCTTCAATTAAATTTCTTTCATTTCAAGGTAATAATCAAAACAGCTGACAATCCAAGTGATATCTCCACATCCACATGCAAATGCAGTAATTCTCCATTTTCCTTTTAACAGGAGAACCGTGGCTGCAGGAACACAGCCCTAAATTAAGCTATTAAAAAAATAATATTCTAAACTCCTTGTGTGGATGAAAGATACTACTAATGCTCAACTCCAGTTTTCTCCATTATATTTGCTGATATTCTTCAGCAGCTTTTACCAATTCACAAAAAAAAAAAAATTCTTTCACTACTATCTTTAATAAATCAAACAGAACTTATTCTTTAAAAATGAAAGTAATGCTTGAATTCTTCTTTTCTATTTTATTTCTTTACTTCTTCATGGATTTGCTGCCACCTTTTCAGATAAAATATTTTCTCAAAACTACTTATTTTTCCCCATACTTCTTCCAGCTCATCCAGAAAGCACACTTAATTTCAGTGTCCTTCAGTCAAAAGACATGGATAGGCCATTGCTAGACAGTGAGATATTGACATTTTCGTTCTACTGGAAACTTATATTCTTGCCCCATCCTAAATTTTTTACCACAATTCTTACTGTGAGGCATCACTAGAAGTGTGTATGTTTGATGCCATTTAGCATCAACACTGACTAATGCTTGGCAGATCTTCTCTCAGCCTCCAAGTTCCCAGCATATTTTGAAGCTGTTAACACAGGAGAGTTAATTGCTTAAGCTGAACAAAACCTCTCTAAATTCTCCCCTCCCAGAATCACCATGATCTGAGTAACAAGTAAGCAAGAGAGAGTAAGGAACACTCATGATGTAACAGCTGTTTATTTCAAGCAATGAATAATAAGTGTCAACAGAATTTATTTGAGTAAAAAGGGTTTTTCTTGTTCTGCCAGACAAACTGACCTCTGGAAAGATAAAACTCACAGCCTTCTACGTAACAATATTAAACGATCTTTTAAAAATTCATCTTGGATGGTCCAGTTCCTTCAGAAGCAAACTAAAAAAGCTTCACACTTTAACCATTAGGTTCAACGTGCTGGAAATACAATCTTATCATGTAACAGGGGCTGAACCACAGGCATGATGCCCAGCCTTCACCCAAGCAGATGTGGCAAACACAGATCCAAACTACATTTGTGATATGTGTTTTAAATATGTAAAATTGGGGTAAATATTTTCAACATTATAAAAACTCCACCCTGACAAATATTTCAAAGCATTATCTGACATTCAAATACCACAAATACCAAGGGAGTATCCTCACAAAACTGCACCTGCATATCTGTTCTAGTGCTTTCCAAATCCCATGGGGGGCTCTTGTCCTGTTCCTTCTATTTGCGTGTGTTCCTGATTTCTAACTTTGCCCACCACAGAGATGCCTAGTCCAATTTTCAATCCTATTTCTGCCTAGCTAGCTAGACATCCAGCTCCCACCTGTTTTCAGCACCCACCAAACCCAGCTCTAGGCTGGACTTCGATCACAAGCTTAGCTCACCCCTCCACTAAGCACGCAAGGTGCTCATCTGAGTTTGTAAAACAATGGCTTCATGTCAGGATTCATGAAGTACAGTGGGATCTTCCAACTCGCTACACCATATACAGTAAAATTCAAGCAAAGATGAAGAGACGTTTGTCTCTTGCAAATGAAATAGAAAAAAGCAGAGGAAGAACATGAAGATCTAAAAATGCAAAAGATACTGGTGATCATTCTCCAGCAATGCTGTGTCCAAAAGTCAGCAAATAAATAATGAAAAGCCCTAAGCAACACAGATGGCTTGTGGCTGCTTGTTACATCTCCAATCATTTGTCAAGTCCTTACTAAAACAAATACTATCAGACCAGAAAAAAAGACAAAAAAAAAAAAAAGGATTCCCAGGTCTGCTTTTTTAAAAAAATGTTTCTCATATAGTCCAACAGCAAAACAATGACATAATTTTTTAGTAATGCAAAAGCCCCAACAATTAGTAATAAGTGATTTTTTGTGTTTTCTCTTAAAAAGCTAATGTGTTACTAGCAACACAGCTGAAGTTTCTCTTCTCAAAGAATTATTTTCAAGCAAGCAGATTGCCTTTAATCAGTGTATGACCTCTGAATGGTCCAGACATTACAACATATTCCGTCACTGATATCAAAACCATTTAATTTCTAAAATTCAATTTAAAAGGTTTCGGATTTTTACTTTCTATTAAAGAAACACTTTCTGAATCATTTTAGGACCCATGCTCTGCAGTTAGATAAAGTGCAGCTAAGTGAAAAGTGAAGCTATTTAAATTAATTCTGTTTAAAACCAGTGCTACAATGAAAAATTATAAACAGAAGATGAATGTAAACATGGGAGCTTACACAACTGTTGAAACTGGTGAAAAAGTATTACAGCTACTGCATGGATACAATTTGTAGAAACCATTTGGAAAAAACCCGAAATGCCATTAGGATAATACAACATATCACACAACAGCCTGGTAAATATCAGACCTTTAAGAGCAAACTTTTAATGTTATTTTTTTGTGCCCTGCAGCAAACAATTTAATATCCTCAAATATCCCAGTAACACCTGCAACACTTCAGCAGCTCCATTTTAGAGATTCATATCATTGAGGTAAGCCTCAATGGCATAAACTGGGTACAATTTTACTATATACTTTTTTTTTTCAAAGACATAAAAATAAAGCATTCTAATGTTACATCTTTTTATATATCTTTTGTGTATATATATATATCTTTACATATATAACTAACTTCCTTTCTTTTTCTACTTTCTTTTCTTGGAGATGGTTTCCCAGTTTTCCCTTTTCAGATTACCCAGAAATTACAAAGGTTAATGATAAAATTAAGAAAAAACGTATGGCAGAATATCATGAAGTTATTTATAATTTTCCCAAGTCAAACAGGGAAATGTGCCTTTAAGCCTATTCACCACTGGCTCTTCCCATCAGACACATACATGAAAATATCTTTCACCTGTAAACCCTTGAAGCCTTTGGCTGCAAGCAACAGTTTGAATCTACAAGATTTTTAGCTTTTCAAATCTATTGTGATATCATTACCAGGACAGGTGATAAGGGGCACATAAAGGACAACAGAGAGTGAGAGGTCGAGGGCCTCATGACACCAAGGTGTAGTTAGGACTGGAGATCTTACTGGTGACCTTTTGGTGTCCTGGAGAGCCACCAAAAAGTGCTTTGAATGGTGAACCACTTTCATCTAGACGTCTCTCAGGTATTACAAGAGTTACTCACCTGTCCTCAATCTTAAAATCTTAACACCATGACAACTTGAAGCGGGACACAGGCTATACGATGCTTCAGAAGATTTGCACTACATCATTCAAGAAAACTTTAGGTTTCTTTTAATTTCACAAAGCAGATGTATTTTCAGAGCAGCAAGTTACTAAACTGATTGTATTTCCCTCTGATTACTGTAGTAATTACATTGCACTGACATTAAACTGTTTTTCTCAACAAGAAGGTCTCACTGGATGTTAAAGTCTTCTTTGACAACAATCCTTAGGTGTCGTCCCAGCACATTAGTTACTGCATTCAACAAGAGAATGGAGACAAAAACCAAATCTCTTCTCTTTCATCAATACTTTCCCCTAAAATAAACGAGGTTTAGCATTTTCTTGCTTATTTAGCAGTTTTGATTGTTTTTAAGGTATTAACAGCTCATTTCAATACAAGAAGCCAGCTTTGTTCTAGAAACAAATTTTTTATAACATCTTTGAGAAAAGGTTCCTTTGTTATTGAGAACTTTGTCTGGGAGCTGTAAAGGCAAAGCTACACTTCCCCCACAGTTCATTGCCTCCAGGAGTATTGATTCCTAGATGAAACAACACTCACCATTCAGCATCAGCTCTGCTGACTCCTACTAGCACCTAGATCTCAACTAGCTGTGAGAAAGCAGGGACACAGTAGGAGGGACGGGAAGATGAGGGGACAAGCAAGAAAAACAACAGGTGTAACAGGCAGTGAGGGTAGAGATGCAAAACTACTTTGGAGCATTATCACCTAAAATAAGTGGCACTCCATGAACTCCATGACCAGGCACTCATGTTTGTCAGCACTACTTTATGGATACAGACCAGCACACCTTTAGGCTTAATCCTCAGATCAACAAAACAGAGAAAGGACTTCTCCATGACAAGCATGAACTAAAGATCACATAGATAAATGCTGACAAATCTCAGCAACATGTCTCATTTAAAAAATTTCATTTGAAAAATATTTATTTTCCAGTTGGCAGAGCTTCAGGGTATTACTGGCAAAAGATATGGTTGTCAAATAATTTGTCACACCTACTAAAAAAAATGTGGTTAAAACACAAATACAACATTAGTTTCACTCCTTCATAGAAGTCAAAATGTAGTGAATTATTGAAGCAAAATTTCAGGCTTGCTAGCCTCTGGGAAAATAAACAACAAAACATGTATTTAAGTGAGCAGGTCCCAACAAAATGTAACAGCAAGTTTTTTCATGAATGTTCTGCACATACTTACAAGTTGAGCCGACCAGTAGTGCTCTCGCCACAAGATCACTGAGGAACTTCCACTTCTGCCTCACTCTGGAGGTGATAATTGGAAGGAGAATCTCTGCAGGGACGTAGAACTGAATCGAATAGGTCACAAAAATCCCAAAGGAGTACAGAATTTTTACAGATTGATACAACCTGTTGAAAACATTTACAGTCATGTAAGTAAGATGCAAACTCTTAATAAAATTTTGCTTGATAATGGCACTAAGGAGATGCATATATATATATGAAAATACATTTTTCCCCATGAATATAGTATTTTATGAAATTAATATAATACTTTAAGAAAATTCTGCCAAAGAAATTGCAGATGATAAGACAACTAGAATAAATCCTCCAATAAATATGAAGTGCAGACACTCTTACCACGATTACTTGTGGCTGAGCAAACAAGTGACAAAGAATTACCCATGACTCCAATGGTTTTATATTTAGGTGTTTTTTTAATTCATGCTGCATAAATCATAGGTCTGCTTGCAGCCAACTGACAGAAATTATGAGTCTCTTTGCATGATTTTCTTTCTATGGACACTACCAAAACTTTGGGTGAGGGCTTGCCTCATATGCCATGGAGTGTTGTATTTTCAAAATGAGAAAATGAGTATTTCTCATAAACAACCTGTTTTAACAGAGGATGATGCCAAGTTTCAGTCCTTAAAAAGATGTTCGGCTGAAGCAAAGGCAACATGCATAAGTAAGAAAACAAAAAACAGCAAAACAGCAGCAAGAGTAGGGAAAGAATGAATTGGAATTTGATCTCTGTATCCCCCAAAGTCTAGCAGGGCTCACTCAAAGCATTCTCTTTTTGAGTATCACAGTCTGTATCTGCATTAGTAAATAAAATCCAACCAGGACTGCTTTTCGCCCCCTATCCTGTGGCAATAATCGTATCTGTACAGCTCAGTTCTCTCCCACCATACTTTCTATGATTCTATGACATGAGGAAGAAAAGAAAAATTGACTTCAACTAAAAATACATTTTGACTAATAGGTCCTAAATTATTGGTATCAAAGGTTTGACCATTACTGTACACAACTCAAGGAAGCTCCAAAGGCACATTCAAATGGACAGAAAAAATATTAAATTTATTTGCATGTTGACATAATGGTAGAGCTACTTCAGAAGCTGCTGCTTTTGTGACACACATCTTTTTGACTGCTGAGCAGCTTTTAGAAATTTAGAGGGAACAAGAGGTTGGCATGACTGTCCTTATTCCAGAAGTTTAGATAGATTGTAGCTGGTTAAATTGTAGCTGACCAGCTACCCACAATTCACCTTTAATCCTCAGGCTCCAGACTACCCCAAACCTTTACAAAAGTAATTTCTAGAATATATTCAAAAACAGGATTCAAAGCTTTAAACACACAGCAGTTCAAAGTAAGTATCTCCATTACACTATTTTTCTATAGCTCTATGAGGATTAAAACTTTACAAATTAAAAAATAAGTTTTATATTATTGAGGTGATTTTACTAGGAAGTTAATATTATATTCCAATCAGAAAATGATGGCTCCTTAGACTACCTTTTAATAAAAATCTAAATCATTCATATGTGCTAAACCTCTTTTCATTTCTACATTTTAGATTTCATTATACCTATTTTAAGGGTAGAAACATTGGCAAGCAGTGTAATAAAACTTACAGAACAACACTGCTAGACCAAACAGGGTAATAACAATGCAAAGTTTTCACTTGAACTAGTCCCAAGTGAAATCTTGTGGAACTTCAGTACCCTATAATATTTGCATGGCCATTAACCTTTGGGATCCACAGTAAGGAACTGTTGCACAAAGACTGCTACTTATATCTTAACAAAGAACAGATAGTGGAAAGAACCTTCATATTCAGCCTCAAGAAAATAAGAACTCAACCCAGAAAAAAGAAGAAATTTCTACAATTAGGGTAGTGGAGCTGTAGATGCCCCATCCCTGGAAGTGTTCACGGTCATGCTGGATGGAGCTCAGAGCAACCTGGTCTCATGAAAGATTTCTCTGCTCATGGCAGAGGGATGGGAACAGACCATCTTTAAAGGTCCTCTCCAACCCAAACCATTTTATGATTCTATGAGACCCAAACCAAGGACACTACCAGGTACTAAAGCAGAATTTTCTATAATTCTCGTCTGCAAATACTGAAAACTACTCTTTAAGTCCATTTTCAACATATTCTAAGTAATATATTATGCTCAGTGACAATTTGTACTTCCAAACACCATCTAACACAGACTAGCACCAAGTCATTTATCCAAAAGCAGAAATTTTCTAAGAATATGAGCAGTCCTCTACTTAAATTCATCTTAAGAACTTAACCGGTCTAGGGCCTGTGTATGCCTTCTAGTCAATTCATCTGTGAGGACATCAAATAAACTCAGGAAGCAGCAGAATTTTAATTTAATTTTCTTTATCAGGAAAGGCTTATTTTTAATACAGAGGTCATCCAGTTGGAATTAAACACATCAGCCAAGTCTCACTGCTTAGATACACTCCAGGCTCTTTTGCATGACTGTCTTCTTATAAAAAAAATTCCTCAGCTCCTTGCATTTCTCTAGTTCAAACTGGTAACTTACTGGTTTTTTACATGAGGACCAAATGGTAAAATACTGTCCTATGGTTCACTGGAAATTTGCTTTGCTAGCCCAGTTAATTGCAACCATTTGTCCCTCAATACTGCACCAGGGAGGCCCACAGTCCTGCACAGCAACAGCATCGTATATCACAATCTCTGAGCGCACCACTGAGCTGCTTCTCCTAATTTTGTTCGGTGCTCTGGGGTACTATCCAGGGTAAGACAAAAACAGATGACTTTGTTAAGTGTAGATATGTGCCCTGAGTAGCTTTGAGGCTATTACACTTACAATGCCAACTCTCAACCCTATAGAGCACCAGTTTCCATCTCTTTTATTAGCTGTTTCCTTGCATTAGGCCTGCAAAGCCATCAGGACAAATATCATCATCATCACATCTGCACTGTAGCCAAAAGCTATTTGAAAACTCATATGTGAACAGCTCTGTTAGATAGCAAGGATGCAGAATAAAGTTCATTCTGTTTCTTGCATGAGCACAATAAAAAGCAACACTGAGCAGACACCTTAGCTTATTCCAGATTCCTCTCCTTGTTAAGAGCACTTCTCTTAAGGCACAAATAAACCCAAAGCTACTATTTAAAACAAGCTTTTCACTAATCTTATAAACAACAAGCACTGCCATATAATATTAGAAATGGAAGTATTTTTCCTTTCAGCTGCATGACATAGAATAAATACAGTAAACATTTGTATATTTCTGGTTGGTTTTTTTTTAATGTCATAGAATTGCAGAATGGTTTGGGTTTAAAGGAAACTCAAAGATCATCCAGTTCCAACCCTCCTGCCATGGGTAGTACCTCTCACTAGATCAGGTTACTCAGAACCCCATTCAGCCTGGTCTTGAACACTTCCAGGGATGGGGAGTCCACAACCTCTCTGGGCAATCTTTTCCAGTGCCTCACAATACAAAATTTTTTCCTAATTTCTAATCTAAACCTGCCCTCCTTTAAGGTAAGGGCATTCCCTCTTGTCCTGTCACTACATGCCCTTGTGAAAAGTCCTCTCCAGCTTTCTTTTAAGTCCCTTTCAGTTACTGGAAGGTGCTGTAAGACCTTCCCAATGACTTCTCTTCTCCAGGCTGAAAAGCCCTCAGTTTCCTCAGCCTGTCGTAGGTGTGCTTCAGCCCTCTTTAGGAACCCATTTTAGGTTCTCCTCTGGACTTGTTCCAACAGGTCAACATCTTTCTTGTGCTGAGGACCCCAGAGCTGGAAGCAGCACTGCAGGTGGGGTCCCACCAGAGCAGAGTAGGGGGGCAGAAACACATCCCTGGCCCTGCTGCCCACCCTGCTTGGGATGCAGCCCAGGACATGGTTGTCTTTCTGGGCTGTGAGTGCACATGGCTGGGTCATGTCGAGTTTTTCACCCACCCATACCTTCAAGACTTTCTACAAAGTGCTGCTCTCAATCCACTCTCTGCCCAGCCTGCACCTGTGCTTGGGATTGCCCTACTTGGCCTTGCTAAACTTCTTGTGTATGTATGTACAATGGAAGGATATAAATGTATATGATGAGCAACATCCCCCAAAAATCAGAACCACAGGAAAAATAGGAAGAAAGAAAGAACAAAAAAATCTCATAAAATTAAAAAAACCCAAAATTAAAAAAAATTAAAGCCCAAATCTCAGTTTTTACAGTAGCAGTATAAACAAGTAAACAAGCAATGAGAAACAGATGAAAATTCTAGCAACAAAAAAAAATTCCTCCTTCAAGACACATTTTTTATACTTCCATGCATTAAACACTAGAATAAGACTGGCAATTAAACAAAACTTTTTTTTTTTTTGCTGGCCAGCCTTCGCGTACGAAGATCCGGGGAAGGTCTCTTTTTCCTTTCAGACCTTCCAGCCTGCGCACTGGATTTTTTAGGTGAGACACAGGGCGCGCAGATCTGAGCCCACCCTTTAATCCCGAGGTTCAATCTGCCGGGCCAAAGCGATTCTGGACAGTGGCAGCTGAGGTCCTCCTCAGGACGTAGGCAGATTGCCCCCTTGCAGGGCTAACGAGCACTGCCTGCCCGGGGAGCATCCTAGCCGGGAATCGAACCCGAGCCTCGGCAATTTGCTATGCCGCGTGCTTAACCACTACACCACCGGGGCTCCCAAACAAAACTTAAGAATATTAAAAATGCATAGTTCACATTGACTCCAAGGAATGAAAAGGAAGAGAGTGAAAAAGTAACACTTAAAAATTAAGAACATTCTTTACATGTGTTCTCCTCTTTTTCAAAGAATAAAAAAGTCAGCATTCAGTTCATCAAAGCAGGGGTTTTTTTCTGGTCATTTGAGATTTCACTACTTTAATAAGCTACTACAACAGACATTGAACAAGTAGATGTAAGTATATAACCTGTAAGACATTTTTCGATCAGAACGAAAACATTAAAATACTTTTCAGTTTTAGCACTTGTGCACTGCTGATATACCTAATTTTAGGCCCAGTAGACAAAAGTATTAAAAAAAAAATTATATGAGAGAATAGTTAAGAGTATTTCCATCCACAGACAGATACAAAACTAATGATACAGCAGTTGAAACAGTTTTCAAGTGCATCTTCAGCATGTGACATGTGAAGCCCTCACAGCATTAAAAAAAAAAGCTAAATAAAAATTGTAGTATCCTAGAGACACTGGCAAACAAGTTTCATTCTCCTGACAGGAAGTCATTATTATACATTATCCATGGACTTGCCCTTGCACTACAAACCTACTCAGCTTTGATGTCTTCTACTCCATTTGTTAACCTACTAAACTTAGTGATTACACTAAAAAAAGGGCACTATATTTCCAGGATATCCAAGGTAAAAGTAGCTGGTTTCAGAACTGCACAATAGCTTGTTGCAAACTGCATATTTCCTCCTTCAAGAGAGCTAGAACTAGCTCCAGCTAGAGATGGAATGATTTATGGTATCACTGATCCGTCTTCTTATGCAAATCCTTTTAATATGCAATAAATTGCTGGCTAGGACCATAGCTCTGTTGCAGATACATTAGAAGTCTGAGCACCCTGATGGCACTGAGGCATGGAAAAAACTTTGCAACATTTCTGCCTTCTAGGTTACTGCTTTTAAATTACAGAGGCACTTACCACTTATCTTGTGGTAGGTTTAAAGTTATGCTGCCTTTGACTTCATCCCCAAAGCGCAGATACCCCAGGGTGGCCAGTGAGATGTACAATGTCATGACTATTCCCATCCCAATGTTCAATGCCAGGGGGAAACGTGTGCTGTCCTTCATTCTGTTTTCCAATGGCAGTACCTGGAAAAAGAGGGATAATCAATCACATTTTATGCCCTCAGAGTAAAAGTACTTGTCTCCCCTCTTTCAATACCAGCTTCCAAAGTTTAGGTGATTTTATAAATAAATAAGATTATTCTACAATACGGTTTTACTACCTGGATGGTCACAATGTTTTATGTACCCAACAAAAATATTCAATTCTGAAAAGCACATGTCTTGGTTGGAAAACAGCATCAGTGTGGAAATATAAAGCAGCATTTATAGGTTAGAAAAACTGTCAAGAGAAACTTATGTTGTCCAGATGAAAACACATAAGCAATAAGAGTAGCACGAATTTTTTTCTTGTAACAAAATTTTTCAGAATCCAAAGATATTTCTCCTATTTCTGTCAGGTACGTCTGCACTGTCAGCCTCCATCACAGACAAACATACCAACACACAAGCTCAGCCTCAGCACTCAGCCTCAGCTCTCCCAGGAGGGAATCTGGAGTCCATGACTACCAGAATACAGTTCCATGCTCTTTTTCATCTCTCTGACAGAAAAAGGGCCAGGCACACTAAGCACTGCTTTTCCCAAACATAGTGTTTTGAGTCTCAAGTATAGTCAAGCCACCTCACTGGCCCTGCCACCATTTCAAAGTGAAGACACAAGTGTTGCAACCATTACTGCATGAAGTCTGCTGGAGATTGCCTTTTACTTGTACTCTACAGTATTCAGAAAAATACACTAAGTTCCAGCTTAAGTTTTTAGATACCCAGATAAAATTTCCAGGCAAGGTAGTAAAAGCAAGTGACAAGCTCTTCCCACCTTCAATTTCACCAGCCAAACAGATCCTTTTACATAATTAACACACCAGCTGAAGGTACATGTGTACTCCTAGACAAGCACACTTTCCCCACCTCTTTCAGGAGAACTGTATAGTCATCTCAAATACTCAGTATGGGATACAGTCCAAGATTAAGACACCTAATATTGTATGTCTACATCTAAGTGAAACATCTAAGCTCCTACAATGAAGTTTGGTAATGAAGATCTAGGCAATACAGACAGTGAAATAAAGTTCACAGTCCAGCTTATCTTTCAGTAGACATGCAGGTTGTATTTGATGAACAGTATGGCACTGTTAATTAAAGAAACTTGTCATCCCTGCTCAGCACTTATGTCGTATCTAATACAGACGAACAGCCTCCGTGCAATAGGGTTGCCCTGTAAAACCTACTGTTCATCATACGAAATTGCTTTTTAATGACTGAATATTTACTATTTAAGCAATGTGAGTTATGAAAAAAGCAGATTTCATCCACTAATTAAGTAGTAAATTGATATATCTGAATTGCTGGCGTATTATTTTCTACAGGGTAATTACTCCTTTCCTCCTAGTCCCCCACTGACATTTACCTCCTGACTTAACAGTTGTGTATCACCACTGCCAATCCATTGCACATGGCCCTATTTCTCCTGTATTTGAAATCCCAGAGAAGTAACACTTGGGAACCAAGAAGTCCCTAAAAATCCCCACATTTAGAGGTGATATTCATTCCTATTCAATTAAAATACATTATACATCTTAACTTCTTCATATATTTCAGAGCCTCCACTGCTGATGCTGTTCTTCCAGAAAAGAACCTGAGCTTGGTCTGTAACTTGATCTGGTGGGGAATGCAAAATTTAAAGAAGAGTTTCAAAAATTAATTTTTAAATGAGTGTTGAGCAGCAGGAAAAATACAAAAAGAGAGATGTGGTCTATAACAGTCCCTGACCAGGATATCTGTCTTTTTAATCTTTTTACGCTTGAACAAAGTTTTTTTCACAGGCAGAAAAGATTATCATAGAATTGTCTATCTGAAACTTAGTTCATAAATAAAAATAAAGCACTAGTGTACATACTATGTTCAATGTGCTTGAGTCCAAGGGAAGCAGTGAAACTTTCTTTTTAAATTTCTAACTATACTGAAATTTTTTTATCTTTAGCATTTAAACCCAGAAGACCCGTGTTTCTCCAAGAAAACAGAAACCCATTAGAGGACAATGCTCTTAAGCACTCACACTCTGCTTTTTAACTATCCCCTACATCAAGTTTACTCATTAAATACAATCATATAATTTCCTGTATACTTATGAGTAGATTAGAACAAAACATATCCATTTAAACTCATGTTCTCGCATCACCAACCTCTCTTTAACATTACAACTTTCATTTATGCTGAGTTTAAGGAAATGATACACTAAAAGAAATACAAGAAAATAATACTGTTGGCAAGAGACACATTATCATTGAAATTATATTTAAAAATGCTAATTCCTCCCTGCTTATCCTTGAGTTAGTATCAGGACTACATGTGCCTCCAGACTGAACAGATGAGAATGCTAATGCAGCCTTTCCTGCATCACTCAGTCCAGGTGAGTGTTCCTTCCCAGCTCAGCACAAGCCTTCCCAGGGTCAGGTACCCTCCTGAGCAGCAGCAGCAGCAATCTCGAGACAGTCATCACTGCAGGCGATGCTTCCCTCAGTAAAACTGATCCCCAAAGAAATCATGAAGAATTTGAGCCAGATTTTGTACAGTATCCAGTATCACCTACTCCAGACAAGCTGAAAAATTCTGTAATCCATGGGATTAACAGGAAGCTGAGAGCAACCAATTACATGAATGTTACACAAACACCCAGCTCCCTAAACTGTTTAAATTCATCAGGATCCAAAAGATCAGTGGAGTATTCACAAGGAGACAGAGGCTGCCTGGAGACACAATGTGAGCCAGTGCACTGAGTCACTGGTGAGCAGCTACAGCATAGATTTTCACTATAAAATTTCCTTGCAGTCCCTGCACAGTCCCTCTAGCAATGACTTCAGAAAACGTAACATTTCATCTGAATGCAAGAGACAAGGTTCTTTTCACAAATGCCTCAGTTTTGGTTTTATTGCTTCCCTTCAGGAACCAGGAGGTGAGATAAGATTCAGTTTCAAATATATATTTTTTAACCATTTTTTTAATGATGGTCTTCCGTGCTTCTGATTTCCATGCTGTGCTTTCTCCAAGCTCTTTCTTCCTCACTTCATGCTGTCATAGCCCTAAACACCTATGAAATCAGATATTTTATGCTAAGCTTATTCTTCTCATAATTTTTCAATTTCCATCCTTTTTTTTGTCCTCACTGAATAAACTCTCTATCATTTTTCTCTGTCACCTGCTTCACAGAGTTTTTTCTGTAATTTTTGAGACATTTGCACATGTCACTACTATTATCTTCCTCGAAACTTAATACTAGGTTCTTTTAGTTACAATCAACCTTTGGTTTCTTAAAATTGCAAAACAAGCATAGTACATCTTGCTTTCATCCACCACATAAATTCAAAAGTACCCATAATTTACTGGCAAGGAATCATAATTGAATGTTTGAAACAACCTGGCTAATCTGGTATCATCCATTATGCAAAGTGTTTTCCCCTTCATTTCAAGCTGCTTGAAGTAGGTATAAACATCCCAAATAATACCACTGCCTCCTCATCCCTTGCCTTAAGTATCCTGCTTCACTCACAACAAGTAAGCTGCAGGGGACTGCCTAATTTTAATCAGAAATCTCTACTGTACTTTTCATATACCTGCACCAAAAAAAAAACTCCACAAGAGAATTCAACCTGCAGGTAATCAAATAAACTATTATTTAATTTTCATAGCCACTGAAAGCTAATCTGGTAATGGATAGTTTAAGAGCAGATATGCTTAATGTTTAAATACATACTGTCATTTTTCCATTGCTCAGGAAATACCACTAAAATGGCCATCTTTTATTCCCCACACTTTTAAAATAAGTATTTCAGGTAGATAGCTATATAGAAGTTTTGACTGGCCTAAGATAGAGACAAGTCAAGAATTTTGGAAAATTAAAACCAATATATTTATAAATTTACTCAGGGGAAAAAAAATCCATCTATAATCATGCCCCTACAGCAGCAAAATAAAGCTCTGTTCAGTCAAAGCAAAAAAGCTGAGGAAGCTGGTATCAAATGTATTAAAGGTATGTAAACCTAAATTCTACTACCTAACCTCCAAAGACAAAACATTAAATTCTCAGCAAACCAATGCAGCCCAGGCCTGGCCCATTCCTTCTTGTCTGCAGAAGGTACCAATGAATTCATCTGTTCACTGAAAGGCAGATTTACAATCACACAGCCTACAGGGGAACTGTCTGCAGAAAAAGTATAGTTACATCAAGTAAAATAATAACAGCATACATCATTATTACACTGCTGTTTGCTTTCCTGTCCTTGTCCATCTCCTCTTGCACTGCACAGAAAAAATCTCATACAATATTTTGAGCAACAGGCTTCTATTCCATCACTTTTAGATACATTTTTAAAGCTCATTCTCTTTAGTAAGCTACAGAACATCACTATTTGGAACACGTACAATAAACAATCCAATTTTTTTAAGAGATCCCTCATGACTGCAAAAAAAAAGGGCAGCTACTATTACCCAAGGAAAAATGCAAGCCTAATGGTGACCGTATATCAATTTTTATAGTAAAAGTTTTATATGAAATAAATAAATCCAGAAGACAAGTTCTCTTCTCTTCTACAGAACACACTACCTTGTGAAATCTGCTGAGCGATTCCAATCGCTCCAAAAACCAATCTCCTCAGATTCCAGTAAAGTCCCTTTCCACTTGTTTCACCAGGAAAAAGAATTACTCACATACACTAAAAAACCAAACCAAATCTACTGCCCTACTCTGATGGCCTTGACTTAACTACGTTTGAAGGAATTGTGTAAATCTTACTTAGTCTGCCATCCAAACCTCGCTTTTCTCCAGAGGTCCTTTTTTTTTTTTCCTTCAAGAGTTTTGTTATCACTTCATTATTACATTTATTTAATCTTTAGGTTGCTCCGAAATTTAACAGAAGTTCTGCAAGTTTGTGTATTGTCATGTCCTATGTGACTTTATTAATGAACAAAATCCAAAAAAATTCTCTTCAATGTGAACTGAAAATGATAAAACAGCATTTTTGTTTAATCACCAGTAATTTTAAATATTTGTTCTGTCAAAATCACTGAAGTGTTATATGCTTTGCTGGTCTTTACAACAGTATGTAATTTTATCCAGAAAAAGATACACGTTAATAGAAAATTATTATTCTAATTTATCAGACAGCTCCAGCTCCCACTCAGCTGGACTGCAGTTGACTATAGACTATACAGTACTATGGTCTAACATGTTCTGTATAAGTTATGCTACTCTCAAAATTTATACCAGGTAAGTGATAAAAGAAAAAGAAAAAATTACTTAGAAATTCAAGTGTTGCTAGAGGGTATATTTCAATCTGCTGCAATAATACATAAAGATATAGCACATGTTTGTGTATATCTGGACTCTTTCTGGCTCAGGAGGTAAAAATTAAACTTCCCAAAGCTGAAATGGCACTTAAAATGTTTATGCCAGCTAATGATCAAACTGAATTTTAGTCCCCTTAAAATAAGTTATAATGATTACTAAGTTCTCACCTATCCCCACTTGCTTCTTCATAGGCAAGAGACAAAAAATTTACAAACTTCAATCTGTTTCAATGCAAATAGTTTAAAATAAAATGCCTTCCCAAAAGATTTTTGTCTTTTATTGGAATTGCTCTTCCACTCAGACATTGCTTTAGCTTCTGAAGGGACATGCAACAAAGTATTCACATTTCAAGGTCCTGCAGGGGGCTGAGCAAATTCCATTACTGCAGAAGTGAAAAAATAAATTACAATGGTTTCCACGAAGGATTAATGGGTACGACAGGAAATAAATGGGATTAAGGAGCTACAAAATTTTATTACTCTAAATAAAGAAATTTCTCTGCCCTGGGACAAGGAGCCTTGAAAATACAGTCATGTATGCTCCTGGATCTACAGTTAAAAACAACAGGACCACAACACAGAGACTGTTTAGCATGTCACATCATACATGTTACACATGTAAGAACATACATGTTCTTTTCATCACTGAAAGAAACAACCATCCAATTCTGAAAGAAATCCCAGTCAACCCAAGTAGAAGGAAGAGACGACACTGACGACTGTACTTTTCTTAGAACAGGTCCGTACACTTCAGCTTCCCTTGGGAGCACACCACCTTGACAGCTGCACTGCACTACTCAACACCCTTCCTGAGAAGCACTCACACAGCTCAAGCACAAGACAAGTCAAAGAATACACAAAGACAAGTTGAAGAACACACATATCACTTGTTGCTATAATGTTCTCATTCCAAATGCCTTCAGCATTACAGTATTTTTCCTTTCCAGGACCTCTCCAATTTCTTTTAGGATTCTTTTTTCTGCTGCTCCTGACAAATCAGTATGATTTTTTCAACCACAATGTTTATTTAGGGAGCCATGACTGATGCCTGCGGAAGTGTTCAGCAGTACATGATTAGGGCTGTCAAATCTGGGAGAACATGCATTCATAAAAAATTTTAGGTTTAGAAAAACTACTCTCAGTGAACATTCCAGAACATTACTGAATTTAAAATTCCTTTGACAAAATGATAGGTCAGTTAATACCTAGTATTTTCAGCCATACAATAAAACAACTTTTATTTTCCAGCTGTTGTCTCCATCATGCTTGATTCAATAAATATAAATTATTCTATGATTTACAATGGATTTAACTTAAAAATAAATATGTTGGCAAAATATTTAAGAGGTAAACTAGAACTTAAACTTTATTTATTATTACAAATATTTATTGTCATATAGATACAAACATGCACACACTGCAATGCTACGGTCATCAATGAAAAGGCTGCACAGAGCCTATTAAAGATTGTAAAGTTAAGATGCTGCTGATTAAAAGACAGACATGAAAGTCTAAAACCAAGGATGCAAGTATTTATTCTAGCTAGCTGCACTCTCCAGGAAAAGTTACTAACATTTCTGCATCTTCAGACTTACATTCAAAAGCTTTGTCACATCATGAAGACTTATATTTAACTATTACTTAGATAATTTCATACACTGCAGGTAAGTACTCACTCAGAACATAACAGAAAGGAAATCTTATCCAACCATAACAAGTTCAAAAAAGCTGCAATTTAGAAGACTTACAGAATGATGTGCCAGGGGCTTCAAAAAAGCAGAAGAAACTACATAAATATTCCTGCTTGAATTTATTTAACGATGCTTCTTAATTATACGTAATATCTGCCTAAGTAGTGTGTGCATCCCTCTGCCTCTACTGCACGTATAATTAAGGCAGATAATTCTTCCATCTAAGACAGAGTCACATCTAAAATGAAAATTACCTTCTGTGTCTCAGACCTCAAAACCACCTACCATAAGCTGGCAAGGCAGAGCACAGCTTGGTGCTCTGTCACTCTTGCTCTTTGCCCCATTCTCCAAAGTCACCAACCATATAATGATTAAGAAAAGTTTCAGGCAAGTAAGCAGTAAACTTAAATGCCTTTGTTCTGCGATCGTGTAAACACAGGTGTATGTTAGGTTTTCTAAGGAAAAAGAAACATTTGAATGTTGTAAGCATGTGTGTGGGATGCTGCCTGAAAGAAAGTTATCCTCGGGAGCCTTATGTTTGTGTTATTAAGAATTGACCTTAAAATAGGAAGTAATAAAAGTCCAATATGTACAAAAAAATGGTTCTTCAGGGTGAAAGCAAATTTCTCCATTCTCAGGAAGTGCAGATTTCTGGTAAGGAATATTTCACTTGATAAAGAGGCGATATTGAGTTGTCTGATACTTTATCAACATTCATCTGAATTGGGCAGATGTACATTTTTTACAGTTTCTGATACAATGTCTTTTTATCTGCTGTATCTAACAACATTCTCTGTTTCTACACACTTACACATAATTGTTTCCTGATTTTGCACAGTAGCTACAACACACTTCTTGCTGACACAACATCTAAAGTCCACATTTACCATGTGTGTTTATTAGTAGGTCATCTCCACAGTCATCAGATCCAGTCACCCACACTTGCTTGTCCAAATACAGACATCCTCAGAGAACTCCCACTTTTCATATTTTGAGGATACAAGCCTTTGCATCATCGCAAAATGGAATTTATATAACCTGGTCCAAAGAGCTGATGCCTCAAGTAGATTTAGATGATGTCATGTTACGTGTTAAAATGTCTGCATCTGACAAATCCAGTCTGGTCTTAAGGACAAAGGAAGCATGCCATTGAGTTTCTTTTTTTTTTCCTAAAGGACAATACTAATCTGTCAAAAGAGTTTTTGACAATGAGAGGCTTTTATCTCAAAGCCACAGGCCTAACAAGCTCATCTGCATTACTTTCAAAATCCAAATAACGACATTTTAAAATTATAATCCACTTAGTTTTCTCTTTTTAAATCTTCTGGAATTGGTTAGCTGCTGCCTAATGTGATTCCAGAGCCTGTCTTCTGGTATACAAACACCACTCTATCTTCAGCTGCAAAGCTGTGATATCCAAGTTCAAAAGCAGTTTGAATAGACATCTTCAAGTAACAGGCCAAAATATAAGAAGTCTTATTTTCCAAACCTAAAATTAACGTTGGAAAGTAATATTTTTCTCTTCAGTAAGCTAATCTGTCTGCAGCACTCAACAGGAGGAAAAAAAATTATACTCAATTGTAAAAACCATAGTTAACTTAGCATATTTATATGTAATGGAGAAGGAAAATTATATTTGTTTAAATGTTATGATTCTATTGCATCCTTCTCCCCCCGAAGCTTATTATAAAATATCACTTCCACATTTGGATTTGGTTTTTATATCTAGAACAAGAAACCCAATCAGACTTTTGATGCAAAATATTCATTAAGTGTAACTGCTATTACATAAGCACAATTTTATGCAAAGCTATTACCTTGCACATGGCAATGCTACAGACAGAGCCAAGCCTGAAGGCGTTGGTTTACACCCTTCTAAAAAGTGTATTCAAGAATCTTAACCTCATTTTGGGCAAACTCGATGTGAAGTTACTTTTAATTCAGTAACAAAAATGTCATACTCATTTTAAAACCAGGCTGACTCACCTTTGGAGTATGGAAGAGGCACTCAAACATGGTTCTTACAAAATAATGTTACATATTCTGTGAAAGACACCTTCACTCCATTTCAACACCTGCAGCTCCTGTATTCAAGAAGTAGCATTGGTACTCTCTTCTGTTCTGTGGACTGAACACCAGCCCCACACTTTGCCAGGCAGCATCATCTGGCCCAGGGAACCCACAGCCAGAGAGAATCAAATCATCGAGGGAAAGCAGCAACTGTAGAATCTCCCACCCCCAGCACAGTCCTGTATTCAAAAAGGTCCACTGAGGGCTGAATATACATTTTCTCCACCTCCAAATCAGCAGTCTGCCTTCTGAACCAAAATCTTCACTTGAAAGCTTAAACAAAATCAAGTATCTTAAATGGTTTGTTGCACCCACTTAAGAGTATTGCACTTATGTTGCCACTGCTGTTTCACAAACTGAACCGATGTCACTAGTCAGCATGATTTTCCCAAGGTCACCCTGATGATCTTAAAATCTAAACTTACAAGAGTTGAAATCCCAAAGCAACTCCCAACACTGAATGATAACTCCCAGACTGACAGTACCGAGCTCTCAGCTGCTGTTTGCTAACTCAGTATCCAGGGGTGACTGGGTGCCCTTGCTGCCAACTTCTCCTGGTCCCACACAGTAATGATCCCCACCCAGCTGCCAAGACAGTCCCCATTTGCAGCAGCAACCTTAGATGAATCTGCAGTAACCCCCCTTTTTATGGACAACTCTAAGAGGGAGCAACTAAATGAATAGCACAAGAAACCGACTGCAGCACTTCTTAATCCTGTTACTCAGAGTGTAGCATGAATTAACATCAATCAGCTCTCCAATAGCATTAACCTTATTCCTGCTGCAGCAGCTGTAGCAATAAATTAATGACTTGCCTGGACTTTAGCAAAATGACAAAATTGTTCAAACCCACCACCAAGAGTCTAGACTGATCTCACAGGCAGATATGAACAGCTCAATTCATCACATTAGTATCATCAATTCATCATATTAATTATTTTACTTTAATGAGAAGCATCTCAAAATAGTTTTATGACACTGGCTGATTAAATGTTTAAACACCTCTTAATATTACCCAAGTGCTACTTTCTAGGCACTGTCTTGATTTCTTTGAGATTCTATATTTCAATTATAAATACTACATCTTTCCTCCTTTGAGTTATTACAGACTCAAGTCAGTAAAATTGAGGTTCTTAAAGTCTATTTATCTCGGGATCGACTACAGCTAAAGCAATACTCCAAATTCCACAGTACTGATTTTCTTATTAGACTATGACAGCTAAGCAGTCCTAAGCTAATGACAGATTTCAACTAAAACCCGTGTTCATACACTATAAGACAAACATGGTCTCTCAAGATCAAGAAGAAAATTATAGCAGGAATCAGCTGAATCATTGCAGCTCTCTGAAACATATTCCTTTTAGTGAACAGATCCTGTTTTATTAGTGTCACTAATAAGTGAACTGTAGTCGTATTTCAAGTGATGACAAGTGTTAAACCAAAAGAAAAAAAAATATGTAACTTGGAACAATGAGATGAAAAAAAAACAAACAAAAAAAAAAAAAACAAAAAAAAAAAACAAAAAAAAACATACTGAGGGCAATTTTCCTCTCTTGTCAGGTTCTGCTTAAGATGACTGTACCAGCCCAAAACCTCAGAATTTAATTGTCCCTTTTCATAACACCCTGTAATCTGGCAGCTCTCAGGATGCGAATTGGCATAACACACGTTCAGATTCAAGGAAAAGGAAAAATGAGACCTCATAACTGTTTCAGGCCAACTTATTGCATAAAATTAAGCAATCAAAACCAACTTTTCTGAGAATTAAGACCTTAAGGCTTCTGTTTATAATGCCATGTTCAGTCAGCTTCGCAGTAATACATCTTATTTGCAAGATATTCCAGAACAGAATCTAAAATCGAGTCTCTAAAAACCAGACTGAGATTACATAAATCCATTTTAAGTGCCTGCAGTCAGACAGAGTAGACTAAAGAGCCAACCTAATTAAATGGAGCTTTTTTTCCTTACCAGAACAACTCAACCACATGGATATAGGAACGACAACAAGACAGGGGACAACAAGTTACCACACACCAACTACACAACAGGTTTATGATGGTAACTTCCTGAGCTGTAATAACTAGTTAGCAATTAAATCATTCACCAAGAATTATATGAAATATTAATTATGTAAAGAGGAAATGTCTTGTCTTGCTTTGCCTCACTTATGTTTTTTTTATTTCATGCTTCAACAACTTTGTTTAGTTCTGATTATTCAAATATATGAAATAATTTTTCCTTCAAATCTTCTTATAGTGCATGCAAGTACTGCATAATCAAACACAGCAAATAGTCTGCATGCTCAAAATATCCCTGAGAGGCAGGGACATCCTAATATCATTCTGCATATAAGAAACAAATATTAAGCTATAGGTTTTCACTTTAATTTCAATTTGCAAAGACAGCCATGTTGTATTAATGGTCTTGTGTAATGTAAATGCACATACGAAGTGTATTGAACCATAATGAATATAAACATTTAATTAGTTTGTAAACACTAGTAACAAAGTGAAAACTTAACCACCTTTTCATTTGCTTTGAAGAGGAAGTAAAGTATGACCAAGTAAAAAACAGAGATAGCCTAGGCAGAAATACATGCAATATCTATATAACGCTAATATCTAACAATATAAAGCAGTATTTTTATGTTTCAAAGGTAAAATGAATGAACCCTACATCATTATGCTCTCAAATAAAAGAGAGAAAAAAATTTGGAGGCCTTAAAGAACTCTCCAGGGAGTCAAACAAGCAAATGCCCTGGGCAGTTCTTCAAAAGGTTTACATCGGAAGTCAATGCTGCTACTACTACTGATGCAAATTCAAGGAGTTGTCTAATTTGGGATCTGGTGTGCCAGAAAATAATCACTATAAACCAATTCCCTACCTATAATTCAATAAACTACTGCTATCAAATGATAAGCCTTCACCACCTTCCCGAGGCTTACAGGACTCTCACTTGGGATTCCCTGGCTACAAATACCTGTGTGCTGCACAGTACACGAGCAAACCTGACACAACTGGGACATGCATCAGATCTACTGTGCATGACACAAACAGCAAGTGCAGTCTGTCCCAGGCAGACTATATAACCTAAAAGTAACAAACTTAGTGCAGTCCAATCTGATTCTCTGAGCCTGGGGAGTTGTTTTTTTTTTTTTCCCAAGACCTGTACGCATCAAATAATCTCAGACAAACAGCTCATTTCCTATAATGAAACTTCCAGATGACAAAAGGAAAGATGTCCAGATGCACTCAGATAAATGATAGCTAAACTTCCGCATCAATCAGTTCACATGTGAGAAATGAGAAACAGTGGAAAACAGTTTGAAAACACACTTTTGTAACGTAAGATAAAAGGTTTTCCTGTTCAACTCTCCTGCCGCCAATAAGGCAGCAGCAAGGTAAAACAATCTGGTTTAAGTCAAAGTTCACAAATCCAAAAAAGAAAACAGACTTGAAAATCTACTGTGTTATATGAGTGACAGAATTATTTCAGATTATTACCACGGTGGTTTACAGTTGTTTTAATTTGGGTTTGTTTGGGGTTTTTATTGGGGACGGGGATGGTGAGGGGAAACAGAAGGAGGGGTTGGTTGGTTGTTTTTTGATTTTAAGCATAGGCTTTAAGTGTAACACTTGCCTAAGTATGCAAATATATAACAAATAAAGCATATACAGCAATTTCCCAACAATTTATGACCTACCATTCCCAGAAGTAGCTACTTTAAATTTATCATCTGGAACAAAAGTGGTTAACTAATGAGAGGAAAGCTAATGTCTTTACAAACAATTTAACGGGTGAATGTATGGGTGTTAATGCCTTTGAAATGGGTCTTAATGTCTCTACTAACTTTGGGCAGCAGATTGGTTGCAGAGCCCACACACCTTGGCTCCTGAAACAGACAAGGGTTTGCATTGGCCTGAACTTCTGAACTTACGGGTAAAATAGCAGGTTCAAGGGGGGGATATGTGGCAGGGGGTTTGGGAAGGCTGTACCTTCCGAGTACCTCAGGCAGTGGGGAAAGGAAGAGGACAACATGTGGCTGGGAGCTGGGATAAAAGGAGGCTGTGGCCTCTGAAACCTCAAGAGAGAAAACCCCGCGGGCATGTGCCCTGGTGGACTCTCGCCCTTTATTGGAATAAAGTCGCAGGACTCCTCTGTTTCCTTTCTGGACATAAACCTCTGGCATTTGTGGATCTTCCTGACACTAATTATTTGGGACTAAAGACATTTTTGCAATTTTGGAGGGAGCTAAGCATCCAAGGGATGGGGATGTCCACAACTTTTGCCTTATTTAACCAGATGAATTAATCCTTTTCATACCAACATAGGAGATTAGTTCAGCAAAACCAACAAAATAACAACAGGAGTGAAACTGCCTGTATCCCCAGCACAGAGCCAGCGATTTTGAAGAGTCAGAAAAAAGCACTTACCACACCAATTCCTTCAAAAGCAAATACTGCAGTCCCAAAAAATAGTGGGTATTTCTTCCAGCCAACCACAGGAGGCAGTTTTCGAGGATCTGCTATATCCTGAAGAAAACAAAGCAAAACAGTACAGTAGCTCTTCCTACAATTTTGACTGATGCATTATGTTATACAAAAGAGAACTCAGTACATGTTGACGGTGGTGTATATGTTGCTATTTACAATCCCCAGTTTTCCTCCCAAACTTAGTCCTTTATACACATTTACATCCACCTTCCCATACAGAAACTTGCAGATGTATTTATTCAAGGTTCCTATTACTGTCACTAGAAATTTTCACATTTAAAGAATCACCTTGGTGTGTATGAGGGAGCATGAACTAAAACAGAAAGGAGAGTGCACATCTCAAGTCTTATCTTCTGCAAACTTCTCAGTGTATTGCACTTTCTAACCTGCTTTCATACTGCACAGATAATTCTTCATAACCATGAGGAACACTAAAAGAACATCTCTTTAATACAAGCCAAAGTGCTGCAGAATGATTAATTATTATCTTTTTTTTCATAACTTCTCCTGCCTCCTTGCCCAGCCAATATATCTCATTGCCTTCCTCCCCATGCTCTTCTTCCCACTCATGAAAAGACACATTTTTATATTCTTAAATTAAGATGCCTCAAATACAAGATAATGCTGCCTTTCAGAAATTGTCAGTCAGTATATATCTATCAGAAACCAACTGCTACATGCAACAACACATAACTTGCCACATTGAAAAAAACAGATAATAAACTTTTTTATACTCACTCTAACAATATACTGGTAAATAATCACCAGGCTGACAGCCATGGACAGATTGGCAAGCAATGAAAGCAAGGACAGGCTCCTAAGGTCACGAATGAAGACCAGGAGGACCAGGAATGGCAGGAAGCACAGCATGTATATTCGTAAGTCAGTATTCCTTTTCTCAGAGGAACTGCTAGTGGCACTAACGTTAATGGAAGCAATCTTACTTTCCAAGAATCCTTCATGGACCTGTATGAAAACAAACAAGCAAAAAAACAAACAAAACCAACATGTTAAACTGTGGTAGCAGTCAGTATATGGTCACATTGCTGTTTTCCTACAGGGAAATTTGTACCTCTGCTTCACCTGATGAGTGACAGGAATTTTGAGATCCCTCTATATGTACTCTCAGTGCAGGGGGGAAGACAAGGCACTTCCAGCAAGTGTTTCATACTTCAGGCAAATGATGAAATCAGGACTTGAAAGCATCATTATCCCACCACTGACTAAAGACTAAATTCACACAAGCAGTTTAGATCAGATTCTTTCCAGAAAGGGAGAGTTTGGTAAACTGGAAGCAAGCCAGACAGATCTGGGCCTAAATCTTAAGAGTCTGAATTTTCCTAGGGAGAGTAAGGGGGTTAAAATAGATGATAAAATGCTATTGCACCTGACTGCAGTGCCTAACAGCCTTATGCCTTCACCATGCACATCATAGCAGCATACATACAAAATAATGAACATGCCTGTCTTTTAATTAAAAATAATTTTTTTTACTCTTCACTTTTTTATTAATGAACATTAACTCAATTTTAAAAACCATGCACTCTGACAGAGTTGAGAGTCCTGTATCTATTAAACTGATATAAATTAATACCCATAAATTAACACTAGTAAAATTTTTTGTCCATAACATTACAATAGTTGCCTGTAGTGCAAATCAGAAGATTGAGTTTGGGTCTAATCACAACTCTCATTGCTTCTTTTGGGAAAACGTCAGTGTGGCTACAACTGCCAAAAATTTATTTTGTGGAAATGTACACAGTCATCTGTGCTGTGTGCACACCACAATCAAAACATCCAGAGCTGGTGGTTATTCTGCTTGCTGCAAAAGGATAACAGTTCATTTTGTTTTAAATCTCATCATGCTGTTTCCCTTAAGTATCTTGTCCTTCTCTACCATTGCATTCACGATCTTACAAATCAGCCTATGACTGTACTTAATCTGCTCATGCTACATACAGCCTTTGGCTTGATGGCTACAAAAAGATACCTAGAGAGTGAAAAAAAAATAGAATTCCTTATGGCATAGAGACAAACAAAAATGCTAAACTGATATAACTGAAATAACCCACTTGATTTCCATTGTTTCAAACAATCCTCAAATTCAGGAAGAGAGAATTAACTCAAAACTATTTTGTCTGTAACCAAAAGCAGTGTACATTTTTTTTCCACTATGAAAAAGGGAAAGCTAAATGATACAATTCTGCAACCACATGTTTTCCAGAAATTTCACTTTATATGAAAACAGTCACTGGACATTATGGAAACACTGATGGTTTCTACCTTGCAAGAATCTAACAAGGCATTGCAAGACATTTAACATCTGTTAGTTTTCATTAAGGTATCGTATTTAGAAAGCTACAGAGAAGATCTAATTACATTTAGAATTGAATTCACACAGCTACAATAACTCCACTTTGCCAAGCAGTAAGTCAAACACTTAAGCAAATTACTTCCCTAATGCCACATGAAGTAAAGCTCTCTGTGGAAGTTTCCTGCTTTCCCACCTTACTTAAAGCAGAAATACAGAACAAGCACTTTAGGCCTTTCACTTTAACAGGTCTTGTGTGTTTACTTTCTTGCATGCATTTGCAGGTAGCCAGAGCTGCTCTGCACACAACAACATGTAAAAGAGCTTCTAAGAATCACAGTGTGATGTGAGCACATAAACTCTCTGCTACAATAAATACTTAGCCCAGCATGTCTTCAATTTGTACAAATATCTTTAGCATGATGAGCTATTAGAAAAAAATAAATAAAACACTTATTCCTTAAAACACCCAAACCAAACAAAAAACTAGCAGGCAAGATACAGTTCAGGTTCTAAAATACATTTTTACAATACCACAATATAAACCAGCCCCTATTCAAATAACTTCAAGCATTCAAACACTTCAGACTTCTCTTAGAGGCATTCCCTTAGTGTACATAAACCCTAACAGAAAGTGCCTGAAGTCAGGACTATTTTTTTTCCTATGACCACCACCAAATTCCAACTAGACATTCAACTCAAGTTTACTGGCTATTGCAGCTGGAAAATGCAATGTACAATACTTCATAAAATTTTATTCAAATTTGGGTCTATTGTGATCAGCTACCCTGATGATGTGTGTGATGAGGTCACATCTCCACATTTTGTTAGGTAGGTGTGGTCATACCAAAGAGCCTTTATAATTATCTGCCTTTTGCAAGAATACTGAGGAAAGCACAGAGAAAGAACATACTACAGCTACACACAAACTCTCCAAAACCTTCATCAAGGGAATGGATACTGATGCACAATCAGCAAAACACAGCTGACTAAAATTCTCAGATTGTGCCTTCCTGGCCCTACCTTCCCACCTCCCATTTGCACCTTTTAGATATGAGTTATACTTCTGCGATAAACCACAACACTAAAATCTGCTTTATAATATTGTAAGCATGGTAACCCTTCTCCCTACATTGTTCCCTGCTCCACAATTCACAGGAGAACAAAATGGAGGTCAAATGGATTCCCAAAAACTTCAAGACTTGCAGAAGCCTGTAGCAGGTATTGTTCCTTGAAATATAGTTTAAAGAAAGAAGTCAGGGCATCAAAGACATTCTAGCTGGAAAGGGAAGAAATTTTTTTAAAAATACTGATGATGAAATTCTGAACCTGCTCAGTACAGATTACTATTCTGCACTAACCAGGTTTGCAGTCACAACTGTCTTTAGTCCGAGCCATGAAAAGTACCTACTTCTATGTTTTTTGACCACTTTCTCTTGCCCACCCATTTGACCTCAGTACAGAACTAGGCTTCATTTCCTAGACAAACCCTTCACAGTCCTGGGGGGCTGCTCTTAAGTCCTCCAAAAGCCACTTCTTCTCCAAGCTGAACAAGCCCATTTTCCCCAGCCCTCACAGGACAAGTTCTTCAGCCCCAATCATTTCAGCAGGCTCCCCTAAACTCCCTTCAGTCTGTCAATGACATTCCAATATTGAGGATATCAAAACTTGACAAGAGTATTCTAGATATGGTCCAACCAATGGGAAGTAAAGGACACCAATCACTTCCCTCCATCTACCAGCAATTCTTCTGTTCATACAGCCTGGGTTGCTGTTGCTATCCTTTGCTATCAGGGCACACTGCTGGCTCATGATCATGACCACTGCCCTCTGAATCTGACCATACAAACAGTATTTTTTTTTTTTCACCCTAGTTGTCCATCCATCCATCCATGCATCCATCCATCCAGACCATAATAACCTTACTGAGATACAAGGATATTGTCAGAGACAGCACAGAAAAACTTGCAAAATTCAAAGGGGCATCCAGTGCTTCCTCATCACGTATAACTTCAGATTCATGTTATGGACACTGTTGTACCGATAAAAGTGCACAGGTGAACACACTTTATTCCCTTTTTTGGACATCTCTACCTTTAAATCAATGTCATATCA
Organism: Vireo altiloquus; assembly: GCA_013396875.1. Classification (NCBI taxonomy): domain Eukaryota; kingdom Metazoa; phylum Chordata; class Aves; order Passeriformes; family Vireonidae; genus Vireo; species Vireo altiloquus. The sequence continues at coordinate 861,364 of VZRF01011463.1, forward strand.
AGAGAGCAGCTTTAACAACACCAGTCAAAGCAGTACCACTTGTGGGCTTAGGCAAGACCAGAGAAAATATCCCACAAAGGTGGATTTTGAGACATGACAAAACAGTGATACTGTACATGGACTAAGAAGAGGCACACCAGATAAGATCCAGCAAGGATTAATCTTGTGGGAGAACTAAACAAACAGGCAAGAGTTACTGACAGGTCAAAAAAAGCTGAGTCAGAAAGTAAAATGCAAAAGTTATAGAAAGTAAGGATCCCTACTCTCTCTCTTAGAATGGAGCAATTGGCTGTGGGAGATTTGACAGCAGAGAGTAGGAAAGGAAAACTCTAATGAAGATGAGATTATACTGACTCATTCAGGTGAGGGCTAACATCACCATGACTTTGAAAGTGTTTTCCTAAATTTTGCTTTTAAAAAATTGATCAGACAACACTTAAAACTATTCCAAAATTACCAAAACACAAAACAGAAGGAAGAATTTCGGGTTTTTAAACTTTTTCATATGCTGTTTAGTTCTGTGCAAATTTACTGCTGATAGTGTTAGGATAGACTATGACTCACTTTCTAGCTAACCTAGTCTCCTAAATACTAGAATCAATATTACCTCAGATTCCTCTTCTGGATAATAATCACTTCCCATCTCCTACTGCTCTCTCTGCTAGTGCATAACTGCATATGGTAGTCATGCTGAGCCAAGAACAGCCAAAACTCTATGTAATATTCTTTGTCCTGAACAAAGCAACATGATCTGAAGTGTCAAACATTTCCCTAAACTACATGAGGAAATACCATTATGGTTCTAGAAAGGAAGCACATAGCCACTGAAGTCACTAAGCATAGTGATGTCCCCAGACACACGACTTCCTCAGGAGTCACTTCAGTTATTCAAGCATTAACTTACCATGCTGGTGTGATGTCTGAAACAGTTTTTTTCACTCATTTACACAGTCCAAGCACAGTGTCCACCAGCTTCAGCTGACTCTGGGAAGATCAAACACTTGTGCAAATCTAGTTATCAAGCTCCTTCTCCACTCAGAAAACTAGCACAATTAGGCTGCAAAAAATTAGGCTGCAATTCAGTTCAACCAATGAACCACTTCCTTCTTATATGAACTATCTCAGAAGCATGAAATAATTCCATTGCCTTAGCCTCTTCAGCTGAGACCACTGTTTCCTTGCCTGTATCCCACAACACGTTCTTTCTGTCATGCAATTTTATGGACTTTTCAACATCTAGTGAGCTCAAAAAGCAGTCCTTGAACTCACTGGTTCCTCCTAATTTCTTCCTTACTCAGCTCAGAGCAACAGCTAGTGCAATACACAAGGCCAGGTCTGGCACAAAATCAGTATATTATCAAAGAGATAAAGACTATATTACAACCCTGTAATTTGGCAAGAACAGGCCAAATAAATATTCCATAGTTTATTTAGTTCTGGCACTTCATTACTACTTAATACTGTACTTTGCAACATTTTTAACACATCCACTTTTATGACTAAGCATAATTTCCAAAGTTTTGTGAGTTTTTTCCCTAAAAAATGGAAAAAAAAATTTCAGAATTCCACTACATAGTATGCTACTATGGGTCATCTTCAGAGTGCTAAAGATGTAAATGAATGCTCACAAAAAGCAAGAACATGTATTCATTTCTTAGATTTATCACCAAGCAATGAAAGAAGACACTGTTCCAGAGAACTCAGCAAATATTCATAAGAAAAATGATACATTTTCTTTCACTGAAAGGGCAGCCAGGTACTGGAACAAGTTGCCCAGGAAAGTGTTGGAATCGCCACCCTTTAAAGTGTGGATGTGGCACTTGGGAACATGGTGAACTTGGCAGTGTTGGATTAACAGCTGGTCTTGATAACCTTTGCAAAACCAAACTTAACAATCCTATGATTCTATTGAAATGCCAAGATACTTGACATAGGGTCTTCTGCTGTCCCAGCAGGAAATGGCATGAAATGGGACCATGCTCTTCTGAGCACAGGCTCTTTTTCCTATCCATGTGTGTTCCTGTTCCAGCCTTGCTATGGTCAGCCCTCAGGATTTTTGTTCCAGTTTTACTGTTCTTCTCCAATCTGAAACACTTTCACCCATAAGCCTCTTATTACATCCTGACAGCATTAACCAGAACTTTTGTCTCCAGTTTAAGTTTCTTTGGTGCTCCTGGAAAATATTCCTTAGGGAAAGCTTGACTTGACATTCAATATAACTGAAACTAGGATCTTGTAGCATAGGGTCTGGAAAACGCTAATGTAATGCAGAAAAATCTCAGTGGAAGTTTCCACCACTTCCAGTGGGTTTAATTTGCACACACCAAAACGCAAATATGATCAGAAATGTACAATTATAATGCAGATGTATTGGTCAAGATGTGCCATTAGTAGCATTTTTACAATGTTTTTCCTTTATCTTAGCTCTCCTTTTCCTGCCACCCCACTCCCTCTGTTCACCCTCCCCATCCTTTCACTACCCCAAATCATTAACAGATTCAAGGTTGTACCAATTTTTGTTCTTTGGTGCCCTCTACGGGACTGATTTCTGCAACAGAAAGTTGCCAGGAAGAAAACAGACTTGACCCTCACAGGAGAGCACAGGGCAGTCCAAATCAAGTACATTTGGAAGTGGAACTTCTGAATTGCTAATCGTTTTAATCCATCCATCCATCCATCCGAGTCCATGTTATAGGTCTCTGCGGCTACTGCTTTTGCAGTGGTTGCTTTCCTGTAAGAGCTTTCAATTCTTCCTCAAGAAAGCAACATGTCTCCTGAATAACGTTTTATGGGGTTTTTTTTCCAAATCTACAAAAGCCAAGGTCAGCAAGTATTCAGTCTCATCTTTTGCCTATGGCCACAGCACATACCTAACCAGCTGATCAGGTAACTATTTGATAAGAAAGGTTTTAATTCAAACTTACATTACAAGGCATGCATTAAAAATCTCATTTCAAAAGGTCAGCAAAAGGACATCAGATAGGATTTTTAGCTGTTGAGACACATTCTGACAGTAGGACTGTAGTTTTAAAGGTTGGCATATTTTTTTTTCCCTCATAAGATACAAATTACAGAGTACCCAGCTTCCAAATACACAAATTTGCCTCATATTTCATATGGATCTTCATCCATAGAACTTGGAACACTTCTTAAACACAATATAAATACTCATCTACGATAGGATGAAAAAAAACAAACTATCTTTTATAGTGCCCAAGGGGACACTCTTCTTCATAATTAAATTAAGGTAAGCTATGCCAAAACACCTGTTTTCTACCTTATGGGTCGAGTAAGAATCCATATGGATGATTAGTGCTCAGTAACCTATCATACCTTATTCCTCACTTCACTAATTACAGGAGCATACGTAGAATCAGAGAACCACAGAAAGGTTTGGGTTGGAAAAGATCCCCAACATCACTGAGTCCAACCTCTGACTGATCATCACCTTGTCAACTAGACCAGGGCACTGAGTGCCTCGTCCAAGTCATTTCTTGAACACCGCCAGGGATGGTGACTGCAACACCTCCCTGTGTAGTCTGTTCCAATGCTTAACAACCCTCTCCATGAAGAAATTTTTCCTGATGTCCAGCCTGAACCTTCCCTGGCACAACTTCAGGCTATGTCCTTTCATTCTGTCACTTGCTGCCTGAGAGAAAATGACAATCCCCCACCTGGATACAACCTCCTTTCAGGCAGTTGTACCGAGGATTAAGGTCATTCCTCAGCCTCCTTTTCTCCAAGTTTAAAACCCTCAGCTCTCTCAGTCACTCCTCACATGACTTACTCTCTAGACTCCTCCCCAGCTCCACTGCCTTTCTGTGGACTCACTCTGGCACCTCAATGTCTTTCTTGAAGTGAGGGGCCCAGAACTGGACACAGAACTCGAGGTGCTGCCTCACCAGTGCTTGTACAGACACAAACCCAGATTCAGACTCATTGGCTCTATGACAACTGATAACCATAGTCTCCAGAGCAAAAAACACAGCAGAAAACACTGGTAGAGTCCTGGCATCTGAAAAAGCACCACAAGCTCAACCTGCTTGTGTGTGAGCATCCATCCAGTGCTGGCTGACCCTCCAAGGACCACATGCTCAGACACACAAATTGCTGACTGCAACTGTCCAGTGTGCCCAGAGAAAGGACCAACACTCACCAGGGACCCCATCAACAGAATTCCCCTACAAAAGAGCTTAGAAGGACTAGAGGGCAAGAGACAAAGCAGGTGAATGAAAGCAGGAGCAGCTGTCACAAAAGTGATAGGCATGGTTTTGTTTGCTTTTGTCAGTGATGGATGGATGCAGGGAAGAAAAGGGGTAGTTGGGTTTTATTGAAAGGTTTGGGGGTTGCTTGCGATGTGTAAAGGCATTTTTGGTTGTGGTGATCCATTTGCAATGTTTAGTTGACTTAAGCAATTCAGGGACAAAACTTGAAAGACAAAGGTGTGACCAAACGCAAAGCATTCACAGAAGAGCAAAAACCATTTTAAGATTATATCATGTCTCCCCTCTACTAGATAGAGGGAAGACAGGATAAAAATATTGAAAAATATAAAAGGTATCCACAAATAGAAAAGAATATATTACTTAGAGCTAAAACATGAAATAAAGAACTTACAATGTCAGTAAGCAATTTGAAGCTTCTACAAAGAAGCAGCTGTCTAAGATAAAGAAAGAATTGGAACTGACTACTGAGGAAGCTGTGGAAATTTGAATGTCAGGCATTTTTTGCAACAAAAATCAGAATTCATTTAGATACAGTGGATTCTGTGAATAGAAGGGACTAAACAAGAACCAAAAAAAAATTCCAGTTACATGAAAAGGATAATATGCCCAGGAGGTTGGGGAGAAAAAAAGGAGTCAGCAGAAAGCCTAGCAAAAAAAAAAATTCTGGGACAACTGGCTCCTAGACCAGTTATTATTTTCCATCATTTCCACAATTAATTTTTAAATTCAACAAGCAAGTCAGAAGGAGATATACACTTTCACGAGACATGAATTTAGTCTGTCTTTCCCACTGCCCCTTTTTACCAAAAGCTTTATAAGAAATAAAAGTGAGGAAAGATTAATCTAAACCCATAACTGCTTCCATATGGCAGCATTACTCACTTGTTTCACATTCTCTGCCAAGAACACAACATAAACGGCACAAAATCCCAGCTGTGTTATCACTAGGAAAAAGTCCACAATACACCTGAGGAATTAAAAACAAACATACATTATACTTAAGATGCAAATTATTAACCCATTGCTATCTAATATGCAATTCCTGCTCCTTTTCAGAGTAGTCAAAATGCTAGACTCAAATGCCACATTAATCTCTCGAGCAGTGCAGTGCATGTTCCTCCTATGTCAAACCAGGGTGGTGTTCATTCAAAGAACTCTGTCGCTCTGACTGTTTGTGAAAAAAGTGACACACAGTGGTGGCCTGAAGACAGACTTTAATGAAACTCTGCTAGAGACAAGCACAGAGCAGAGATCTGCCCCAGAGAATGGATTTGCTGCAGCACAGAGTCTCTGGGGACCCAACTGACATTTCAGGCTTGTCACTCTTTGGTGCAACAGAAAATTGTCATTATCTATCCAAACAAACCAATTTTCCCTCTAACTGAGCTCTACTCCATTCCTATGAAGTCATCACAAAAGATCTTAAAACACTACCTCACTAGCAAGATGCTGCATCCTTGAAAGTAACAGGAATATAAAAAAACTCTTCTGCAAGTGAGGTAAAAACCATTCTAAATAAATGCTGAGCAACATGCCTGTTTCAGATTTCACTACTGTGCAGTCACATCATAAACTCTACAAACAGCAACAAATGGCACAGAAAAAATAATGTATTTTATGTAAAAGAGGGATAAAATATTTAACAGACACAAGCCATTTATATCTTCATGTCATTATTGCAAAAATAGTAAATATTTCTCCATTATTTGTATGTTATATTTAAACAGGAATCAAAGAATTGTTTTGTTTCCTTTCAGAACATATACATTAAAGTAATTAACATTTGCAATGTCAACCTGCAATGTAGAGAAATGCTGGGAAAAGAAAATGAAAACTTAAAGCTACTTCACTACATTAGTCAATAGGGAATGAATTTCTGGTTATAACACATCTCTTCCTACATTACTAAACAGAATTCTTTTTCTTCAGAGCCCCTGTAGAACTGAAAATTGAAATGCCTATTAGAGTCAGACATCCTTCCATCTTACAGCTACTTGCTGGCAGCAGGAAATAACAAACAACACTGCATAAAAGCATTTTTTACGGAAGGTAACGTCTTAGTAAAATCGAAATCTCCTAATCATTTCAAGTGTAGCCATTAATTTTAAAAAATGAATTTACTCAATTAAATTCTAATTCAAACTTACCGGCCCCAAGAAGCTCGTTTCTGAAGGGCAGCCAGGGGCCCCACTTCCATGGCACAGCTAACTGTATCACTATATCCCAGCGAGGACTTCTTCATCCTGAAATCAAAAAGTAAAGAAAGAATGGAGTTACCACAAACCTACTATGAAAATACTGCTTGGTCTTTCACGATTAAATCAAGTTGTCACCTGTGGCAACACTCTGCAGCTGCTGAATTTCAAAGATATGGTTTGGGCTCCTATACTCCAGGAAGAGCTACCTAGCACTATACAAGCAGTGTTGCTTCACCCCAGTTCAAAAGTATTAAATGAGTTTCTTACAAAACAAGGGGTTTTTTGATAAATTACTCCAAAATCATATTCTTATAATAAGAGTTTAAGAAATTAATCTCAAGTCTAAAAGCTACAAAGAACTTAAACAGAATTGAACAACTCTTGCTGCACAAGCAGTTAATCACAATTGATTCAATGATCCCATTTAAGTAATCAATTTTAAAGACCATTCAAAACTACAAAGGAAAAAAAGAGAAATGGCAGGGTAAAACAGATTTTCCACCTATAGGGACATGAACAGTTTCATGATTCTATTCAGTTCAAAAGTTCATGGCACTTTGAAACATGAGACCCTCCCACTGCTTCTCTTTAACACCTGACAGTACAATAAAAATGTTTAATGGAAGTCACTATTAATCAAAATACTCTATCAGTCAAATCTGAGTAACTGCTTCCCCCCAGTATTGCACATCTCAATTGGAGGAGTATTCAGTGTTTATCTGCTCACTAGCACCATTTTAACACATTCCTTCAGCACTACAATTTCACAGAATCAAGTTGCCACAATTCAAAGACATAGAACTCACATATAATCATGAAAGCAGCACGATTTCACGATAACAGCACTTCTTAGTTTATCTTTTATTCCTATAAAGTACTTATAAAAGGCATATTTATAAATTATACATTTTTCAAAGCTATGAAGAAAGCTATGACTAAAAAGAAGGACTAACGGACTGAAAACAAGCAATTAAAACTGCAGTGAGAAAGACCTGATTATTTGCCAGCAGAGAAGAGGGTACTGGGTAACACAAGCGTTGTGGTTTAGTATAGTTTGGTTTTTTGGTTCAGGAGAAAATCCACCAGTCATGGAAGTGACTCCTGCTACAACAAGTTAAACCAACCTCATTTTATGCAACAGCAGAGAACGATTATGTTTTTTCACCATGCTGCACAAATCATGGCTATCATTACTAGCTAAAAATTCTAAACTGACAGGAGAAACTGCTGCAGCACCAGAATATTTTGTAGACTGAAAATCACAAACAGAAAAGAGGAATGAAAAAAAATAATACTCAAACTCAGCAACTGAATGAGTAGTTCCACATTTACCTCTGACATAGACAGTGGCTGCAACGTACCAAGATGTGCATACAGTGAACAGATATAACTCCGATAAACACAAGGCTGATCGGTCCAACCTGGTATGGAAAAAAAAAAGAGACGACACAGGAGATACAGAAAAATTTCATGAAAATATGCTGGGGAAAAATTTTTACACGAAAAAATTTCACATTGTAGCAAATAAAGTAATAATTAAAAATTCTCCCCTTCACTGGGTTGTTGCTGCTGATGTTCATGGCATCCCTCAGAAGTAGTGAAGCTGTTCAAGGGTGACCAAGCCATAAGTACCAAATGGGTACTTCACTCCTCTAACCACTTCATCTGCCAAAAACATTTGTCAAGAGAGAAGACTGGATAGGCTGCACAATTCAGCAGTTTGAACCACTTTAAAGTGGAAGTGACAGTAAAGGTTACAAGTTATAGATAATTACCAAATTATAGCATTTGTTTCAGAGTAGGAGTTTGACCAGAAGTTTTCACAGAAGGAACCTGCCATACACACATGTAACTTCCAAACTGAACAACCTGCACTATGGGATTACAGGATTATTTAGTCGTAAGGTGAAAATTTCATTTGATTAAATTTACCCTGCCCTAAGAAATTCATTGTTTGTTACCAACTGTTTGTTACCATAAACAACCTGAGCTATACCCTGTTTCTGCAGAAACACTAGATTGATTTAACAAGCTGACATTTCATCCTAAAACATACAATCTGTCTCTAGAGAAGTCTGCACAAAGATAAAACAATCCCATAGTAACAATTCCCATGAGACATCACAGGAGTCTGAGTAAATCAAAATATTCCTTTTTTTCTGACAAAGTTTTTGTTTGGACCAGAAAAACACTTTGGCTAAGCGAAAATGCAGTTCATGCAACGAAGTCTTCAAGGTGAAGTAGTAACTTTCTTTAAAACAATAAAAATCTTAATCTTCAGTACTGATTTCACCGAAGTAAAGAGAAGAAATAACACGACTCTATTAAGATGGCAGTGACAAGTAAGTATTGAGATTTTAGTTTTTCAGGACATATATCTGTAAATCTTTCTACCTGATTTTTCTAGTCTATGAAAAAAGAATCCTTACCACAATGCCAGCGTTTTTTATTGCAAGCGGGAGACCAAGAAGCCCAGTTCCAATGTTTCCCTTGAGGAGATGAGTCAGTGTTTGTATAAACCTGAGGATAAAATGTCACATTAGAAGTACACGTAGATGATGCAGAGGGCAGAAACAAAACCACACCACACCCTCTGTCTATGACAGTGATAAATTTCAAGTTTCAACTTAGAATTTACAGTGATCCAGCTATTTTAAAGAAAGTGCAGCACATTCAAATAATGTTTTTATTCATCTTTACATGTGAGCACCCCCAAACAGAACACACAAGCCTGATCTTCAGTTTTTCACTCAAGCTTGTGAAATGTTAATTTCTCAGAAATTTCATTGTTCTTTTGCCTCAAGGTCAAAATCACCAAGTTTTATTGATGTTATTTTAAAACCAATAACATTTGAAACAATCATCAGCTGCAAATCACAATTCTGTCAGTCAAAGTTTTATCCAAAGGAAAAAAAAACACCAAAAAAAAAAAAAAAAACCCAAAAAAAAAAAAACCAAAACCTTTACAGGCTTTTCTAATTAAACTTTCAAAACAGGTTATCTCCAGAGTCTTCTCAAAAATCTTCTTTAAACAGGGCCTGGACTTTGAGTAGCCCAATCACTTTACAAATAGAAACCCTGGAATATTTTATAGTCAGTATATTGCTAGCATCAAAAGAATAGAGAACCTACTCAAAATGAGCTGGTTTTTGGGAGAACGATGCAAAGTCCTTATTTATAACCACAAAACTGTTCTCCAGGTGCAAGAAAACCCCTTCAGAGTCCAGTTAACTGCTCATAAGAAACAAGTTAGAGGCAAGAAATTTGAACAAGCAGATACTTAATCTTAACACATACGTAATGCTTTCTTCATTATCAAGCTGGTAATGCGTCTTAACTGGCAGGAAAGTATTTTCATGCTCTTCATCTGAGATGCCATCTGAGTCTTCTTCATCAATTAAAGGCTTCATTACTTCCATGCCTGTACAACAAAGTTAGCATTAGAAACAATCTTTTACAATTCAGAAGTAAAACATGATTAAAACTTCCCATGCCACAAGGTTTAAACATGTTCCTAACTATAAAGATGATTTAAGCAGATACATAGAGCACAAGTTTGCAAAGGATATTTTCTCTCTTTAAAGTGGAACATCTTCTCATTATTATTACTATTGTCAAACACTACATTTTTTCATTAAGAAAAACAACTTTCTAGCATGAAAATGTCACTGGTTGAAATCACTTTGCAAGCTCATGCAACATGAAGTGAAATAGAAAAGTCATCCATCATTACAAAAGGATGACATTCGTCTTAACCTCTGGTAGCTACTGCAGAATTAAACACTCAGTCTGCACTCAGCAGTGGTGAGTAAGGGCACACCCCAGAGACAACCCCTCCTAAAACAGAGAGGACAGATACCACAGAAAATATGTCCATTGACTAGAGAAAGAATCAAAATACAGGCTGCAAGCTTTGAAAGCTGCAATTTCACAAACCTTTTAAACTGGCATAAAATTCCAGCTAAATAACAGCACCAAGTAACAGCAAGCAGTCAGTAGTGAACAGAATTGCCTTTCAGGCAAAACTAACAGCTTATACCAGTTTAATGTTGAGGAAATTATAACCATTTTAAATTACTAATTAAGCAAAGCAAATCCTGCCAAGAGCAAAAAGATTATTTAGCCTACACTTGCCTACGACAGTATCCATTCATAAAATATGTTGAATAAGTCCCAACTTCCATAACTTTCTCCAAAAATAAAAGAGATATCCCTGTGATGTTAATATTTTGCATTTAAAAAAAAAAAAGAAAAAAATAAAACAAAACAAAAAACCCAGAAAACCAAACCAAAACAAACAAACAAACAAACAAACAAACAAACAAACAAACAAACAAACAAACAAACAAACAAACAAACAAACAAACAAACAAACAAACAAACAAACAAACAAAAAAAAAAAAAAAAAAAAACCAAAAAAAACCCACACCACATTTACATTTACATTACAAAGCAGCCATTGCAAGTCAAGGTTTTGGTAGTGATGGGGCTACTGGAAGCTTCCCCCATGTCAACAGAGGCAATGCCAGCTGGTTCCTTGTTAGATCCACTGCTGGGCAAGTCCAAGCGCATCAGTGATGGTGGCAGCACCTCTGCAATAACATAGTTAAGAAGGGAAAAAAAACCTGCAGAGCAGCTACAGGCAGAAAGTGGATTGAGAAAATGAGACAGCAACAGCCCTGCAGAGCCCAAGGTCAGTGCAGAAGGAGGGGCAGGAGGTGCTCCAGGTGCCAGAGCTGAGATTCCCCTGCAGCCCCTGGTGCAGCCCATGGTGAGGCAGCTGTGCCCCTGCAGCTCATGGAGGTCCATGGGGGAGCAGAGATCCACCTGCAGCCCCTGGAGGGACCCACACCAGAGCAGGGGAATGCCCAAAGGCAGCTGTAACCTCGGGGGAAGCCCACGCTGGAGCAGACGCCTGGCAGAGGACCTTTGGCCCCATGGAGAGAAGAGCCTAAGTTTGGAGTAGGTTTTCTGGCAGGTTTGTGACACCATGGGGGACCCACTGGAGCAGTTTCTGGAAAACTGTCTCCCATGGGAGGGAGCCTCACTGGAACATGGGAAGAGTGGGAGAAGTCCTCTCCCTGAAGACAAAGGAGGTCAAGAAACAACATGTCATGACCTGACCAAAACCCCCATTCCCCATCTCCCTGCACCACTGGAGGAGAAGAAGTAGAGAAACTGCAGGTGAAGTTGACCTGGGAAGAAGGAAGAGATGGCTTTTTTTAGATTTATTCTTATTTCTCATTACCCTGCTCTGATTTGACTGGTAAGAAATTCAATTAATTTACCCAAGGCAAGTCGGTTTTGCCCATGACTGTAAGTGGAGAGTGATCTCTCCCTTTCCATATCTCAACTCACAAGGATTTTGTTATATTTTCTCCAGTAGTTTTTATGGACACCCAGAATCCAGCCAGGGTCAACCCACCACAACCATTAAACAAATCATTAAGGTTTTTATGAGACCTTGGAGATGTCTAACGCACCAGCAGGGCACTGAAGCCAATGCTAAACAACAGAAACTTCTAAAGGAAACTGCGGAAAAGTGTAAAAATCCTACAATGCAGAAGGCAGCTTATCCAAGTCATTAAAATTAAATCATATAGCTCAAATTCTCCTGAAAACACCAAAGGGTCGTCAAAATTTCATATCTGAAAAGTTGAAAGCCAGTAATGAAAGCACTTAACGGAAGCAAAGATGCCCAGTCAAGAGCAAAAACCAGAAGCCAAAGACTCAATCAGCAAGTACACTGTAAAGAAAATTTATACTCAGTGATATTCTAATTATACAAGTCAGGATGGACTTCATCACATTTCTCTACATGGCACATAGTCTATGAATTGATCAAAAGAAGGATCAGCAAAGTTCCTTCCCTCTGCTCTCAAAGCATTGTGCTGACTAGTTCTTGAGGATGCCATGACCATCCTCCCCCTCAACTCTCAGTCCCTGCTGGGCTCATTTGATGCTCACAAAGACCTGCACACTCTAGTTCTGGAGTAAAAGTTTATCTTCTCAGGGATCAGAGAGAGCTGGAAGTTTCACCCAGTGGGCCAATGATTAGGCTGATTTTCATTCTCTAATGTATTGATTCTAAACAATCTGAAGGAACAAGCCAAACTACAAGCATGCAAGTCTGCAATCACATAAGATTCAACAACATATTAAAAAAAAATATTTTTCCAGTTTTCTCTCCATCACATTTTGTAGGATGCTCTTCACAGCACTAAACAATAATAACAACATGAAGCAAATAAGGTTCTTATTTAGCAGTAGCAGGGGACCAGCATGACCCTTAGGAACAACAGCTTTGGTGGGTATCAGCTACTGCTTAGTCAAGGAAAAAAAGAATTTTCTTCTTCCATTGCAACCTGAGACTGGAACATTTGGTATATACACACATCTCCACTGTTTACCGTGCAGCCAGATGACACATGAAAGACTTTGCACTTTTTAGACATCCCATTTTACTTTCCATCCCAACTTCCTGACCCATCTTCTCATCACAAAGGTAGTCCTCTCAAAACAGATTTACATATACTCAAGCATTCCCCTCAGCTTTTAAGTAATAAGAATTTTCCTAACACAAGCTATTTTTGTTCTGAAAAGCCATGTCCCCATGCTTAAAGCCTTTTAGTCATTTAAGGGTTATTGTTAGCACTGTCCCATTCACCCACCTTCTCAGAAATGGCTTAAATTAGACCCAAGAACATCCATTTTCAATATGCACACTAAGGCTGGGAGTTCGCTGTTCCTACTCTAAGGTAATAATGCATTTGAGAATAAATTTCATTAGAAGTTTTAAAACACAAGCAACAGCAACCAGCACCAGCTCACACTGTCATAACTATACAGTTTATGACTCACTGCAGGTTCCTCTGAAATACTGCATTATATAAAACATTCCAACAATGCTATCTGGTCTCTATTCTAGCCATAAAAATGCTCTTGAATTGCCTCTTTTCCTCATCATTCCTCCTTCATCCCACGACCGGTGTACAGTTTTGGCCTAAATATGTGAACCCATTAACAGTAATGGTACTGAGACATTAACAGGAGGATTGGATCATGTGACTTTCTAAGAATGGATTTTCATTTGATAGTAGATCTTACTGTTGGAATACTGTGGCTGTGTCCCACTGCACAGTCCATATCCACAGTGATATCCAGGTTTGTGTAACATCCAAATTTAATGGGTCCAAACTTGTAGTCTAGAGCACAGGAGGCAAAAAAGCTTGAGCATGGACCTAGTTTGAAATTAATTATTCTCGAACATCCGCAGTCACTGCCAGAAAACTGGCACCAAATACCCACATATACTTTGATTCCTTCCTACAAAGGTCCAGTATGTGCAATTCAAATACAATCTCAAACTGCAACAAAAGAACAGCATACGCATGTCATACCTGAATCAGAGATGAAGTTGTCTGGCTGCTCTCACAAGTCACATGGTGCAGAGCACACCACAGCCAACAATAAATCCATGTTCCACCAAACTGTCCTGGTTGCATCCAAACACACTATGAAAAATCCATCCCAGTGCTCAGCCACAGAACTACTGAAAATTTTGCATTATCGTTATTCAGCAGAACTAAAAATAAGGAAACTCACTTCTGCACACCCTTTTGTTTTCACTTAGACAAATCACCAGCCAATTTTCAGCCCTGTCCTACCATCACCCAATACGAATTTTTTTCCTCCTTGTTTCACCACAAAAATCTTTTCAGATCAAATGCTGTCTTGATTGTCTTTAAATTAAACTGACATGGTTTCTGCTTTCTTCTGTGAACACCCAATGAAAGTAGGGTGCCAAAAAAGCTCTGCAAGTACTGTTACTATCAACCAAGGCAATACAAAGTGCTTTTCAACTTCTCCCAGCATTATCACTGCAATGTTGAAACTAATTCCTTAAATATATCCACTGGATATATTTATATATATTTAGACATATCTTTATATATATCCACCGGAGAGATAAATCACTGATTCATTACAGCTACACATCATACTATAATCATGCATAAATGTCAACACTGTATCCTCAAAGACCGAATTTCAATCACTAATTGGCCCCCAGTTACACAGTGAGACTAAATCCATAGTGTTAAAATTGTTATGACTAGTATTTCCAATTTGGTATCTTCGTGTGTACTTTTCTATCCCCTAGAATTTGCCAGCATCTTGCCAACACTTATGGACATACTGCCAAAGAAACTTTTGAACTGTTACTAAATTTACGTAATTCTAAACCTTTTGAAGCACACTGAAGAAATCTTCTGGTTCAAAAGTTCTGCAAAGAAATTAATTTTCACCGAGAACTTTAGTTAATTTTTCTATATTGTTCAAGCAATTAACACTTCCAAATTTAACCGAACCACTCAGCAACACCAGAGATAAAACTGATCTCTATCATTTTCATTTTATGGAAGAAACAGTGACAAAAGAATGAAGCAGTTTGCCAGGTGGGCATAGCAACCTAAAGGAGATATTAAAAATAAAACCCAAGTACAATCTTCTATTGTTCCTTTGGAGAAGGTCATGCCCCTGTCATGTCTAAAACCCCTTTTCTAAATCCAATTTAGATCTGGTTTTCATTTGCTTGGGGTTTTTTTCCCCTTCAGGTTTTTGAAGTCAGTGTCAGCAAACAGAATGAACTGTATTGACATACAAGCATATAAATATTTGGGAGATACAATATAGCATACCATTGTTTGCATCAGCTGGTTTTACTCATTTACGGAGAAGGAACACACAGGTCTTGTTGGAGCAATACATCACATGTATATTAAGTTCTCAGCAAAAAGCAGCAGGCAAAAGAGGTCTTGTGCACATTTTACTGCTCAGTCACCTTCTACACAAGAACATGCCCACAGGGGCAGAAACACTGCCCAAGATTCACAGTTCAGTGAAATGTGTTCATTAAATTGAGGGTGACCCAGTGCCTCTGTAATTGGGATAAAGGTTTAATTTAGCAAGCAGTTGTTTTGACCGCTGCAAAATGAGCCACATCATCTTTACATTAGCCTAAAATGTGGGTTTATGCTAATATTTTCCCACAGGCTACAGAAAGTCATATTCGTGATCCAGAGGGCATACCCAGAGCTTCTGTCACCAACCAGGGCTGGCTGCTCTTATGGGACAAAGTCAGTGACTGAGTCTATAAACAGCAGATGCATTCAAGGAGTCTTCACTGCAGAACAGACACTTAATACAGAAGAGACACTTTTTATCTGGCAGCAACCACATCTGTGACAACAGGAGAGGCTCGGTGATCCCAGCAACTGCATTCAGTTTACAGATGATCAGTGTATTGCTTCAGTGCTGCAGAGAAGCTTTTCAATTCAGCATTCAGAACCAGGGCTCTCAAGATAAACATAATTACAAAGAAAACATTGTCACTAATTATTTTCAAAGTAATGCTCAATTACTCCCTCAACCACAGAAGGAAATACTTGTTTAGGTATTTGGGTTCTTTAGCCTACAAATGACCTTCCCAGCTCTGAGTCCCTTCTGTCTCCAGAAGACTTCTAACTGTACAGTAGTGCTTCGTCCAGAAAGCACACAACTGCCACATTACTCAGTCACATGCTTCCACCACCTCCAAAGAAATTACAGAGAAAGACAAAGTGACTATGAATATGAATGGTTCTGCTGGAGGCATGCTGGTGCAGATGGCTAAACCCTTGTAGATTTTCCTAGCTCAAGGGGAAAATAACAGATAACCCCATTAAACCATACACAAGCCAGCTTCCTTTTTGTTTTCCACGACAGCTACTCCTATTGAATATAAGAGACATAAAAACAAACAAACAAAACCTTCAAAATAAAATGTATTATTCTGTTTGAAAACTGAAAAGGAAAAACATATCTGGTTTAAAAATTCATATTAAATACTAGTATCTACATTCTCCAAAATACTAAAAGTAAGCATTAGCTTTTGTTGTGTTTGTTTGTTAAGAACTCCAAGATATGCTTTGTGCAGTTATTTGAATCCTGTTTTATTTCTCTCTGGAAAATAAATCTAGGGTCATTTATTTCTCTCCATTACAGACTTAATAAAGTAGATTTATTCAGCTTTGTGGTAGAATTTATTAATCTTGAGAACGGTTATTTCTAAAAAATGTTGAAAGTCAATAATGCCCCTCAATAAGCAGGAGGAACTGTTTGCTTTTGCGTCGTAACTGTCGGATCCAGAAGGCTCATAAAATGGGACACTTGAGTTATTAAACCAAAGTGCACACAGGTCTGCATACCTATTGCACACTTTCAGAGGAGCAATTTTACCCCAACCCACAATGGATCATTTACATGCACAGACACTAGTCTTAAATAATCCACTATCTTGTCTAGACCAAACCACACATTTCTACAGTTAACACGCTCTCAAGTGACAATGTATTGGCAAGACTTAAGTTTTATTAAGTATTCAACAACACTGAACCATGCAAAAGACTTCAGAATTCTCATCAAGTGTGGAACTGCATTTTTAAACAGTTAAACCCATAGAAAATCCCATTTCTATGGGTTCTGACAGAAAAACTGTGAGATCTGTGAACTTCAGGGGGAAAAAAAAGCACTGAAATTTCTTTCAGCCTCCTTTCCTCCAAAGTGACAATCTCTCGATGCAAGACGGATCAGCCTTGGGGACAATAAAATTTGAAGCACGTCTTCCAAGTCCTATCATTACCACTGGACAAGACAAAATCTGCAGATTACAGTGGAACTGTCATCCTCAGATTTCTAGTAGGGGGAACAAGGATGACTGGGGGACTGGAGCATCTCTCTTATGAGGAAAGGCTGAGGGAGCTGAGCCTGTTCAGCCTCAAGAAGAGACAGCTGAGAAGGGATCTCATTAACATGTATAAATATTTAAAGAGGGGTGCCAAAAGCACGGAACCAGGCTCTGCTCAGTGGTGCCAACCACTAGGACACAAGGCAGCAAGCAGAAACTGATGCACAGAAGTTCCACGTGAACACAAGGAAGAGCTTATTTACAGTGTGGGTGACCGTGCACTGGAACAGTTTGCCCGAAGAAGTTGTGGAGTTTCTCTCTCTGGAGATACTCAAGAACCATCTGGACACAATCCCGTGCCATGCGCTCTAGGATGACCCTGCTTGTGAGGGGAGGTTGGACCAGATGACCCCACTGTGGTCCCTTCCAACCTGACCCATCCTGTGATTCTGTGAAGAGAGCTCTGAGATCTTCCATGTGCCCAGCCCAGCCCCAACTATACTTTATAACTAAACCTGCTACGTGCTAACTCGTCCACTCATGGGCAGAAAAACTAAGAGATGATCACCTGCGTGCCTTCCACCACTTAGATTTAATGGTGGGAAGACTAATATACAGTAAATGCAATAACAACAATACAGCTAATATATAAACACATATATGCCCCGGAAAACGCCAACCCAGTCTTCCACGGCATACAAAAGCATCACTTAACGATGTAAAAGAGAACACATGTCCATGAACTTCTATGGAGGCCGTGACTTCACCAAGAAACCGAGCGCCAGGCAGGTACGACTGCCGCCCCCGTGAAGCGGCCCCTGCCGCCCTGCAGAGCCCCTGGCTGCGCTGCCCTCACCCTGCCCGGCCCCGGTGCCCCCGATCCGGCTCCGGGAGCTCAGCCCTCGCCGCCGCCTCCGCTGCCCCGCCGCGGCGGAGAC
This sequence comes from Vireo altiloquus, assembly GCA_013396875.1. NCBI lineage: Eukaryota > Metazoa > Chordata > Aves > Passeriformes > Vireonidae > Vireo > Vireo altiloquus. The sequence continues at coordinate 879,452 of VZRF01011463.1, forward strand.
ACCGCAGCACAACGCCCACCCCCACCCCAGGAGGGATGGTTCATCCCGCCCGCCTCGGTGCGCTGAGCGCCGCAGCGCATCCCTGGTGGGCCGAACCATCTCCCCTGAAGCGGAGGGGGGGTGGGGGCTGGCCGGCCGGTCCCGGCGCTCAGGCTCCCTCCTTTTCGCCCCTCAGCCAGCCGCCATCTCGCCGGCCCTCGGCCGCTCCCGCCGCCGCCGGGCTGCACGGCTCGGGTCGCCTCACCCAGCTCCTCCCTGCCGGCGCCGGCCATCGCCCCGCCGGGCTCCGCTCGCCCTTCCGCCGATGTGGAGCCGGCCGGCGCGGCGCATGCGCCCGGCGGGAGCGAACCATAGAGGGCGGCGGGCGGGCGGGCCCGGTGCGGCGCTGAGGGAGGCGGTGTCGCCTCCTGGTGCGTGTCCTGCGCCTTCCCCCGCGACCTGCCCCGGCAGCAGCCCCGCGGCTGCACCTGTCCGCAGAGTCGTTATCTCAACTTGGAGGCGACCCATAAGGATCTTCAACGCCGTGCTAGCACCATGTAGGACCGCCTAAAACTAAACCGTGTGACTAAGAGCGGTGTCCAGATACACCTTGATCCAGGACCTCGTAAGCGTCCTCACTGATGCTCCTTGGCTTTGCTGCGGCCCCGGCTGTGGTGGTCCCACAAAGCGGTACCAGCACCGGCTGCCCTCGGCAGGGCAGGGGAGCCCGGCTTTGGATGGGGCACTGCAAGCTTTGGGCCATAATTAATCAGCAAAGACTGTAAACAGGGCTGGGTGTGAAGAGTTCAGCAGAGCTTGAGAGCTTGAACGCTTGGAGATGGAACTTCCGCTAACCTCACACCCACACTTTAACATATCCTTCATGCTAGTTGCTCCCAGAATAACCAATTAATAATTCTTCATCATAACTTCAAGATTCTACCTATTGCTGTGGCTGATTTGATTTAAGTAATAAAGTTTCCAGCTGCAGATTTCCTAAAACAGAACCTTCTTTTTTTCTTTATGGAAAATGCATGATAAAGTAATTTGGGATTTTATTTTTTTTTTTGCACAAGAGAAATGCAATCTTCTGAAGTTTCAAAGAAACTTCAGTCATCTTCAGACATACATCATTATTTAGTTTAGTTACAATGAAGAATTTCCAGTAGGGGAAGCATCCATTTTCAATTGTCAAATTTATATGTATTCCAGATACTCCTCCAAACTTTCATTTAAAAAATGGGCCATGTGAGTGAGCTATTATTATCAAGTTTATTTTAGTGAAGGGTTCTCAGTAGGCAATCTGTGACTGCAGGTTATTGATTTAAGGAACTGACTCACTAATGACAATATTTGTGTCAACCATTTATGCAATAGTCTACTTTGTTTCTAACAATGTCAAACTTTGTTCAAGAAGATACAAAACAAACATATCTTCAAAAGGTGTATTGTGTTAAGAATGTTCATTCCTTCTACCTTGTCATTGCATCTTAGGACTTGACTCACAGTAAATCCTGCGTAGACACTGAAGAGACATTAAGGACATGATACATCTTTATTTCATATCCTACCCAATGGAAAACACTTTGTTTCTACTATTTGATGTTACTTGCATGAAAATTCTTTCTTTCAGGAGCAGGTTTGTTACGTGTTTTGAGAGATTCTTCTAGTATGCTCCAAAAATTATATCTAGCATGTGAGTAAGCAGTAGTGCCCAATGAATATTCAAAAACACATGGAAGATAGTATAACGTGATAGAAATTAATGATTTTGTAACCTGCATTTTGTTTCCCTTTGGTAAGAATAGAAGGATTTGCTTTAATGCACACATCTGGTTAAATTCTGGACATCCATCCATCTAAATTACTTCATGATGTGAATATTGCAGACACCAAACACTTGTTTACCGTAGGCTTCATGTTCTGAATAGCATAAGCAGCTTCCCTCTTAGAAATCATGGATTCAACTCGTGTTGTTTCTGTTGGTTCAGAACAAGGCTAGATGGAGTACAATACCCAGATTTTTCCATTTTTAATTTTCTTAATTAAAAGCTAACCCCGAAATCTTTAAAGACTGTTTTCAGTAATATTTTTTTTTTGGTCTGGTTAAATTCCCCTTGTTAGAATAGATGCTCTGCTAGGTCTCTCTTAACACATATTATACTCTGGCTAAATTTCCACACTTTTTTAGGGAAAGAAATGCAAGCACCAATTAAATATACAGAAATACTATTTCAATATACAGTCCCTCCACACAGATGCCAGATTTGGGGCTGCTCAAGTCTTGAGGGACTTCCACTTCTTCATGGAATCTTCGTTTTGTCATGCTGTATATTTGGCTTCTGGACCATCCATTTGCTCTGAATCCTATAATTTAATTATGCATTGTACAAAAAAAGTGCCTTTTGAGCCTGCTACCTGATATTCATCTGATAACCTATATTTTTGCAATATAAAAATAATTATTGCATTTACCTTCTCTGTCATTCTTGACAGATCACTGCCATACTCTCTCTTCTGTCTCTTTTCCAGGCTGAAGGGTCTTAATCTATTTAATCTCCCCTCACAGAGATGCCATTCCATCTTTTCATAATATCTATTCTCTTTTTACTATGAGTTCAAGATCTCCCATGTTCAACTGCATTTGAGGATGCCAGAACTGCAGCCATACAAAGCCACTAAAATCCTCCTGACTACATCTGACTGTATTTCACTCCTGCTTTTTGTAATAATTTGTATTCTAACTTTTACTCAGGTACTACTTGGCAAGGTGATTACTATCACCTTGGTTTTAATGAGCCATTGGTAGGCCTCTATTATGTTGCCATCCATTTGTCTGTATAATTCTGTCTGACTGGCAAATGATTGGCATTCCTCTAAGATTTATATCACTGCTTTATATCTAAGAGCACATTTAAAAAATCACCTTGAATATGAACATGGCATATACATTTCATGAGATCCTGGATAGCAAATTGCTCATCTGTGTATCAAAAAGCAATACCTCCTCTTAATTCATCACTGAACATCATGGGATCAAACCGAAAGAGGGGATATTTATGCTAGATACACAGAAGAAATTCTTTACTGTGAAGCTGATGAGGCACTGGAACAGACTGCCCAAAAAAAACATGGAAGCCCATCCCTAGAAGTGTTCAAGTGGGGTTTTGAGCAATCTGGTCCAATGAATGATTTCCCTGCCCATGGAAGGGGGGTTCATAGAATCATAGAATATTCTGAGTTGGAAGGAACCAATCAGGATCATTGAGTCCAACTCCTGTCCTGGCACAAGAGTCACATCATGTGCCTGAGAGCATTGTCCAAATGCTCCTTTAGCGCTGTCAGGCTGGTGCTGTGACCACTTCCCTGGGGAATCTGTTCCAGTGCCCAACCACCCTCTGGGTGAAGAACCTTCTTCTGATATCCAACCTAAACCTCCCCTGATTCAGCTTCATGCCAAGTTGGAACTTTGAGGTCCCTTCCAACCCAAACCATTCTATGATCTATGATTATACAATCTGAAAACATGTATATATCTCTTTATCTCTTTTAATTTCCTTAGTTACAAGCATGAGCTTCCTTTCAGAGCAGTTCCTTATGATCAGTCAACTGGTCTCTAACAGCCAAAGGTTCTTACTTTCCTTCTTTTTTTGGTACAAATATTGAGCACTGAACATTTTAAACTGTGGTTAAAACTCAGTGTCTTAATGCAGCTTTAAAAAATTGCAGTTGATAAACCAGGAGACTCTTAAACTTTTAGAAGGACTTGGTTTGATGTATATCAAATGGGGGGAACTGTTTTGTTAAATCTTGATATGAAGCTTTATGCGATGCCTGCTTTTCTTTCCCATGAAAAAATTTTGGAAGGAGGTCCAGATGTTGATTCCCATTGTATTTCCTAGAATCACACAATGGTTGAGGTTAGAATGGATCTTTGAAAATGATCTGGTCCAACTGCCCTAGCCAAGCGTGGCCATGTGGATCTATCCAGGCTGCTTTAAAATATTTTCACAAAGCAAGACTCCACATGGTCTCTGGAGAGCCTGTGCCAGTGCCTGGTCACCCTCACATGAGGAGAGTTCCTGATATTCAGAGGGAACATCTTGTGTTTCAGTTTGTGCCCATTGCCTCTGGTCCAGGCACTGAATGCCACTTAAAAGAGCCTGGCTCCATCCTCTTTGCACCTTCCCTTCAGTTATTTGTAGATACTGATGGGATCCCTTTGAGCCTTCTCTCCTCCGAGCTGAACAGTCCCAGCTCTTTCAGTCTTTTCTCATGGAAGAGATGTTCCACTCCATTCTTGTGCCCCTTTTTTGGACTCCCTCCAGTCTGTTTACATCTCTGTTATACTGAGGAGCCCAGCACTGAACACAGCACTGCAGGCATGGCCACACTGGTGCTGAGCACAGGGGAAAAGGCTGGTCACCTCCCTTGACATGGTGTCAGTACTTTGCCCAGTACAGCCCTGGATGCCACTGGCCATCTTTGCATCAAGAGTTCCCTGCTGGCTCCCACTGAGCTTGGTGTCCACCAGGGCCCCCACTCCTCTCTTGCCAAGCTGCTTTCCAGCTGGGTGGCCTCTGGCATCCACTGGTGCCTGGAGTTGTTCATGACATGTGTGGCTGAAGATGGCAGGCATGTTGTCAATGTCACCAGTCAAGAACACAGATCATAAAAGGCCCATTGTGTTCAACAAATACGCTTCAAACTCCAAAACTGCTGCTCATAAGTTTGATTGCTACAGCTGTGCTGAACACATAAATGTTAAATGGCCCCCACTGCAATCCATAAAACATAGCTGTTTGGTAATAAAATGTTAAAAGCTTGGGGTGTGTTGACTCTCCCTAAGCTTTGGTGAAGAATAAATATGATTACAGAAGATACTGCAGCTGTCAAGAGTGCTGGTGGTGGTTGATACTTCAAACAGAAATTATCAGCACATTTAAGATACCAGAAACATTTGAGAAAGCCACCAGGATTTTTCCCAACATGAATCATTATCATGTCAGTAAAGTAAAATATTTTATCTGTCACTTAGTGAAAATAAAAGATCTTTATTTGCATATGGATCTGTATGTGCTGGGACTTATCAGTCAAGCATTGCCAACATCAAGGTTTGCTTTTGTTGTTTAATTTGGTGGGCTGCCAGCGTCAACTTTCTTTCAGTACAGTTCAAAGTCAAAGTACAGCATCCCTTCAATAAGTAGGTCACTTGGGAAAATATCACAAATGTTCAGATACTTGTGAATCTTTGCCAGCTCTTATTTATCTTTAAATAAAAAAAGCAGATGTACTGCATGATAAACAAAACAAGTTGCACTAAAGCAGATCATATGATAATTTTGGGCAGTGCCTCAGATTCACACCACTTATCCATATTATCCTCCTAACTTCACAAGTCCTACAATCCGAAAAACACTGCTTGAATTCTGAGGGTGTCTCAGAAATTACAACACTCCATATACTCAGAGCATCTGCATAGACCTACCTTGATGCTTGTGAAACTAGGTAGATATCTGTAGCTCTGCACATGACCAGAGACACTGTCAAATATTGACATCTGTCTCAAATTTATGGTCAGTTTTGTCTTGTCCTGGAGTATTCAGCAATTAAAGGATCAGGGAGGTCTCAGTCCTGGCTCTGTTCTGGACCTCTAACCAGATTTTTCCAAGACTATGTCCCAGGACTATCAGGGAGCAGTTCTCTTCAAGTCATCTCCCAAAAACCACTGTGGACAAGAGTGCAGAAAGTCTGTCTTCCTCCATTTCCACAGTTCCCCCACAGTATTGCAGCAGGTTTTACACCTTCAAACAGTTCATGTGTCCTCATGTAATGTTCCCAGGGCATTAAGTATACCCACAAGAACTGAAAACAGATGACAGGAGAGGGGAGAAGAATTGTGGTGGTGTAAGACAAACCACTCCTGTTTTAAAAGGGAATTCCACCATCCATAGTTTTTCACAGCTGGATATAATCCATCAGCGTAGGTCTCTTGGCACCCATGGCTCTAATACCACAAAAAGACAGCTCACCAGCAGAGCCCTAAGGTAGCTGTCATCCACCCTCCCACTCCTATGATTCACATCACCTTTGGGAACTAGTACAGCCCATGGCACAAAGGATTACTCCCAAGGCTGCTCTAATTTATGAAAAAACTCTGGAGAGCTACAGCTCAGAGCAACTGAAAATCCACATTGCAGCATGCACTGCAGGGACTTCTTTCATGTGTCTTGGGAGGGTTCTCCCTCCACTAGCTGCAAGGCTTTTACAACCCTTATATTCCTGTGGAACAGTGTTCAAAGAGGAGTGTGAAGAGGAGGATGATCATCTGCCTACTTGAGCTTTCTGAGGTAAAAGTAGTTGTTGGACACTGTGAAACCATAACCAGTTAGTGATTAAAAGATGATGCTGAAAATACTTTTTAAAGCTACAGGAAATATTAATTATAGGAATTAAAAAATAGCCACATAGATAATTTCCATTTACTTCAGAGAATAAATCAAATCCATTCCAAAAAAAAGCCTCCTGGAAAGTTAGAAAGTACAAGATGTTAGGAAATCTATGATCATTCAGACAATTGAGCACTGGAGTAAGGACATCTTATTAGGACATTCCTATGATTTTCCTATGATCAGTTTCTTAGTTTGAAATTTGCAACTGCTGTATGTATACAAGTACCTACAGTGGTAATGATTTATTCAGTGAACATGGTAATCCAGCTCCTTTTCATCTGCTCTTAGCTTTGTTTAATGTCTGTGAAAACAAAAAAGTGTACCAACTGGCATTTATCTTAGAGACTCGGGTCAGCCACTCATATTCAGGAAGCATTTAGAAGCTGTCCTTTCATCCAGAGGTGCCACCCTATTGAACAGGGTAAAAATCAATCACACGTACTGTCTTTATAGCCAGACCAAATGTGAGTAGTTTAGAAAATAATTGATGACCTGTTTCTGTCTGCATAATGTATTCAATGTGCAAGCAAGCAATAGTCTGTCTGGAGAACTGCACTTTGGCTTGAGAACAGCCACCATTTCCACCCCTGCATGCAGCCTCCTGCCCACTGGATCTGCTTAAGCATAGATTCAGGTTCTGCCCCTCTTCTGAGCTGCTCTGCTTCACACATTGGAGGTAGTGTTCAGCCTACTGTGGTGGGTTGACCTTTGCTGCCCACCAGCTGCCCACCAAAGCCACTTTATCACTCCCCTCTTCACCTGGATATGGGAGAAAAAATATGATGAAAGGTCTGTGAGTTAAGGACAGGAAGAGATCACTCAGCTTGTACCATCACATGTAAAAGAGAATCAGCTTGGGGAAATTAATTTAATTTATTGCCCATGAAACAGAGGAGGATAATGAGAAACTGGAAAAAAAAAAATCTAAAACCCCCTTTCTCCCACCCTTCCTTTCTTCCTGGACTCAACTCCCAGGACGAGGGTAAAGGAGAGGAGTAAAGAATTCACTTACTTTCCATGTCACAGACAGCCCATTTGATTCATGGAGTGTCAGTGCCACAAATTATCAGCTATTGTTTCATGTTTCTGTTTAAACACAATGAAATGGTGTCTTCCATTCACAGAGGAGTTCTGCTCACTGTAATTAGAAGCCAATCTTACTACAACTTGATAAAAAACATTTTTCTCCTTAAATATCACTTTGTTGACTGCAATTTTTGCTTTTGAATTGTCAGTTGCATAAAACTCCATCCCAAACCCCATAAATAAAGCATTTACCAGAATAAAAGGATGCACTGACAACATTGTCTTCTTCTAGAGTACTGACTTTGAATGGTATTTATCAACACAGTGAACACCTCCTCTTCTAATACAGAAGTTCATTCTGTTCTTTATTTCACAAAGACATTTTCAAAATAATGAGCATATTCATATTTTACAAGTGCTGCACATTTAGACTGAGGTAAATAATCCATATTAATTTAATGTTTAGTATTAAATTTAGCTGTGGACTTCTAACAATAGAATGGGTACTACTACCCGTTTACAGTTACGGTTCTGTATGTAACATAAAAAGAAATGATACCATTAACTTTATCCCTTTTTGTCTTTTTGTCAGCCCTTTACATTATTCCTTCCTCCTCCTTTCTCACCTGAAAAGTCTGAGATAAGCATGATGTCAGCAGCAAAATAGCAAAGCATTTAACAGTTGTATAAAGGTGAGACTATAAAGAGGAACTGAGGTGACGAAGAGCTTCTTCATGGAAGCCATGGCTGCTCCTTCTGGTAAGGTCTCTGCCTCTGTTGGTTTGCATCAAAGGATTACATACAGTCTGGAAATAATGCATATATATATATTTGTATATGTGTGTATGTGTGCATGATATCCTGGTGCATGTGTGCCAGTCCTGGTTTGTGGGTAGGCTGCATGTCCCAAAAAATAGACTGACCATACCAGTAACCTTATTAGATGGTTAAAAAAAAGATCTAGATTATCACTGTTCTGTGATAATCTATATTAAATTCTAATCAAAAACCTGGTACAATTCAGAGCTGAGCTTCCACTTTCCCAGGCACAGCTGGCACATCTACCACTCCCAACAAGGCTGGATGTGGCAATCTCATTTTGGAGGGTGGTAAACTTTAAGTCTATGAGATCTTACATCATGCTCAGAAGAAAAGGGTCGTGCCCTCTTTTGGTTACAAGTACAGAATTTGTTCTCTGGTATGAATGCATTGAACAGGGGTCAACAAGCACATGGTTCCTGAAGGAGCCAAGAAGCTGCAGAATCTCCTTCTGTAGGTGGAACAAGAGCAGAGCATAGGAAGGGTGGAGAGAGAAGGCAGAAGTTTGCCATGCAAGGTGCTTCTTTCCTGTGTAAAGCAATGCTGTGAATCAACCATGTCTAGTGTAGCCAATGGATGCAGAAATGAATGGCAGAATCTTCTGAGTCCAGTTCTCTCAGCCACTCCCAGTAAAAATGCCTGCAATGTCCTTTTTCAGTCACAGCTTGCTCCATAGCACCAGACCCACTAATTTTAGTGATTACCACTAATAACCACTGGACATAGTTATTTTTTCCTTGGCTTGTTCATACAAATTAAGACAGTATGAAAACAGAAATATTAGCTGCTGACATTTACCAGCTGGTTCTGGTGGCACAGCAGTGGGAGGCTTGAAGGAAAGCATGGATGTGATTTCTGCTCAGTTCACTCAGTCTGAGTCAACTTCCCCTCTGTACACTACAGCACTATAATTAGCAGCAGTTCAATTGCATTTCACAAATTAAAGTGTTGTGTAAATTATTACCCTATTCAGCACAACACTTCTGCTGTTAAGGGATAATCCAGGCCAAGGAAGCATCCTGAGACTTCATGGAGAAAGACTACCCTTTCTTGGAGAGCAGAGGGGGGAGAAGCAAATGAGCAGTGTCTATATATATGTCTATGTTCTAGGTATATGTGTACTAGTTTGAAAACAAACCACTGAGAGATTGCAAGTCAGAATTATAATTTAATAGGAAAATTAAAATGAGTGCAATAGTACAAGAACACTGACAGAGTCAGGATACAACCTGACTAACCCTGTTAGGTAGCAGTCAGGATGAAGTGGTCCTGTTGAAGCAATGATCCTGTAGAAAAGGGTTTGGTCTTCACCTGAGGGTCCAGTGGTAGCTCTTGTCCTCCAGGAATCCAGTGGGTAAGGGCTGTTTGTGCTGTTCCAAACCCCAGATTATATCCAGGTGGGAATGCTCGGCTCCTTCCCCCTGGGCAGAGCATCTCACAATGGGTTTATGTAATTCTCTGAGTCATGCAGTGGGTCCTTGATAGCTCATTAAACAGAGATAGCCCCCGGAGGGAGTTAGTAAGGATGAATCATGGAACGCTGCCCCACCTGCTTTAACAGCTTGTGAAGATGATAATGGAATTCATACTATTGGTTAAATCTTATATTGTAACCTAGGACAATGTGATAGTTTGTCACACTTTTAGCCAGAAATAGGATTCAAACTAGATCATCTTTAAGGTCTCTTTCAGCCCAAGCCACTCTATGATTCTAACATATTGCTCATGAAAGCCTATTAATGTAGGAAAGAGGCAGAAGCAGAGGAGGAGACCAAATATTGCTGGGATAGGAAATTATCCCGGACAAATCCTCCCTTCACTGTATAATAAAGCTGGTTTAAGAACCTGGGGGGAGAGAAGAAAGGATGTCTGAATTCCTAGTCAAAGAGTGCATGGGCTTTAAATGCTATTTAGTCTTCCATGAAGATTTTAAAATTCTGTACTGAGGGCACGGAAGGCTTTTTAACATGGGCTAATGCTCCTGTGTTAGCAGCACAGTGCATCATGTAACAGAAGTGGCTGCCTCGTCCTTCCTAGATATCACAGGTACAACAGAGGACAACTGCTCCTTTGGGACATCCCTGTACATCCTTTATCAAGCTCTAATCTCTACAGCATTATTAGAGGTTGGAGGTCCAGGGTCAGACAAGGCACTTATTCCTTTTGGGAGTGCAGACATACTTGTCTGAATTTGGGAATCTGGGCAGCAGCAAATAATGAACAGCACTGAACAGCAGGGTTGCAGTGGTGGGCTCTGGGATGCCAACCCTTACTGTTAAAGGACTGCACCTGGGCAACTGTTAAAATATCTGGAGTGCAGGACTAGACTGTACATGTCAGGGGATTGAACTTTGGAAGCTCACAGTTATATCTGGTCTGCCAGAATATGCTCCTACTTCTCCAAAGCACAATCCACTTTCTCTATGTATCATATTTAAAGCACAATTTCAGCAACAGGTATGCAAGATCTATTAACAATCTTTTCAGTGTGACTAGATAAAGTACCTTCTCAGACAGGGAAAAGTGCTTAATGCTTGGGAGTTTTATGATAAATAATCAGTTTTATGGTATTTTTGGTGGACCAAATGGGTACAGAAGTTAAAAGCATTGGTAAGACTCATCCCAAATCTAATATTAGAATATTAAATGATAAGAAGATCTGAGTCAAGATTTGAGATTCATCAGTCAAGATTTTTTGCTTCATCTCATGGTAAACATTATTAAAACTTCTTAAAGGAGAAATAGTGACAATAGTGATTAGGTTTTAACTTTAACAACATGGTTTAATGTCTTTCTCTTTTGTAAAAGAGAGGGTTTTTTTAACAGAAAGTTTCCACATTTGGTCATAATTTAGATTGTCCTTTGTAGGGAGATGAAAGACAATTTCACTGAGAGATGGTCTGAAGTTGTTAGTGTTGCTGTCCTGTTTTCTTGAGGATAAAGCAAGACAAATTTTCTTTCTACTACAACAAAAGTAGCAAGGAAAGCAGCAAGGATGGAAAATACAGTGTCGGGGAGCAGCAGAAGCAGGTGAGGCATAAGGTGCAGGTGGCAGTGAGGGACAGGACAGTGCCTCCCTGACATGGCCCCATCCCACAGCACCTCGCCAGAAGAGCTGAGCAGGGCCAGCAAGTCAGCAGGGCAGGATCTGCAAAAAACCAAGGGCAAGGCCCTGAGCCCAACAGGCCACGTCAGAGCTGGCCTTGAGCACAGGCAGCCAGACTCCAACAAGGACTTGGTGTAGATGTTCTGCTTTTGGTGTTCTTACTTGTTTTCTTTGAAGAATGTTAGTATGATTCAACCAGCTGCTCTGTGCACAGGCCAACTCTGTCAGCAGCATTTCTAAACACACTTTCTTGGCAAAAGGAGGACAAAAAAAAGTAAGAGAAAAATAAAAGACAGAAAAAAGGTACAACTGGGGGAACAAGGCAAAAGAAGGTCCAGAAATCATATTAAGACATTGCCAAAGCTGGTGAAGGTGGAGATGAGGGATCTTTTGGGTCCCTCTGTCTGTCTCAGAGAAGTTACTCTAACTCCCAAGATGGGACGTGCCAGCACACTCATACTGGATTGTACTTCCAGGTCCTACCTATGTTACAGAAGTAATTTGTCATAGGTCCACATTACACTGTGTTGCTATATTAAAAGCTTCAGCAAAGGGTCTAGAGTTAAACTGCTTTTTTTCCTACTTTATTCATCTGATGCTCTTAATCTCTTACGTTACCAGCTTAGTTCTCTGGTTACTCAAACCACACCCTTTTTGGCTAATATTACTATGTATTTTTGTTTCAAATTATTTAATTTCTTTATTTTTTACTTTGGTCAGTTTTTACAAATAGTTTTAGTTGACAGGCTGGATCAGATTCCTGTTATCCTGGCTAAATATAAGAAGCCATATAAAGCTTTGAAAAATTGAGACTTTTTCGTATTAAAAAATATATCCACAAATTGCTCAAAGACATTTCTATATTGTGTAGTATTATGATAGCACAGTATTATTATTAACACAGTATTAATCTCCACTGGGAAAGACAGGAAATTCCATTATATGCCACTTCAATAGGGAAAAAAAAAAGCCAAGGAAGAACTGAAATACAGAGAAAAAAAATCAGCTTGCCTAAAGCTATACAGAAAGTCTGTGACATTGTGAGGACTTGAATTCCATCCTCCTAACACATAGGCTAATACCACTTCTTCCCATAAAAGCCTTTGGCAGTTTTATTTGTAACAGACCTCATGTAGATGATTTAATGTGAATAATATTCCTTTCCATCAGCACTGCAGGTGAAAGAGCAGAATTTCCTAAGGCAAAGCCATTTAGAGGCAAAGAATTAACACAGTTGTTTTAAAAATATCCCACTCCCTCAACAGTTCATCACCACCACTATCAATTAATAAAAAAATTTTCAGTTCAGTGAGTAACCTCCCTGTGTACACTGGTAAAAGTGGTCCCAGATGTGTTAGTGTGCAGCTCCAGAATGGCATGTCACAGCTGGCGGTGGCAGCTGATAGGAGCTCTCTTAAGTGCAGCCCCAACTCATGCTCCCAGTTCCTAACCGGCTCTTGCCTCCCATCTAGTGGCTACATCCATGCACTAAATAGTTTATTCTNTTTTTTTTTTTTTTTTTTTTTTTTTTTTTTTTTTTTTTTTTTTTTTTTAAGTACTGAAGAGGTAAGAATCTTGTCTGCAGTAGAATAATGTAAGAACCCACACTCTCAGAATTTTCTAAATAACTTTGCATAACTTTTTTGAGTAACTTTGGTAAACTCAGTTATTCAAATATTGTTGGTTCCTTCAAAAGTCACTACAGGATCTTAAGAGCTAGGAGATTGAAAAAATAAATCTGAACACAGAATTCTTCTATTATCTTCATGAGTTTGAGCCCTGTAAGTAAGCTGTGTTCACAAACCTTTCACTGCTGATGTTAAAACAGAAAGCTTACTTCTCATCTCCAAGGACAAGGCTAAAATCTTGTGTGGAAAACTCTCTCCAGAACAGTGGCCTGTAAGGAAAAAAATAGGAGACTGAAAGAACAACAGTAAAATCCCAAAAGTGAGCACAGACTCATGACTTTACATCCTGCAACAATCTCAGAACCTGGAGAGGACCTCCAAAGATCATCTGGTCTTGCCTTTCATGGGCAGGGGGACCTCCGTGAGATTAGGACCCTGTCCAGTCATGCCTTGAAAACCCCTGGTGAACAAGGAATTCCCTCCTTCCAGCTGAGCCATCTCCAGAGGAGGCAGAGTCTGTAGCTGCATCACCAGAACAAAGAGCGGCACTGGCTGGAGTCACGCCTGAGTGTGGCGCACGCAGCCAGAGCTGCAGCAAGGAGGAGGCAGGAAGGATGCCAAACAGCAGAGCCTGGCTCCTCACTGCTCCCAAAGAGCAACTGTGTGTTCTCAGGGAAGGCTGCAGCTAGGAACTCAGTGGCTGTAGCGTACAAAGTTCTGTATGTGGGGAAGGAACGGCAAGCAGAGATGTTGCTAGGGGATAATGGGGCCCAGGACCAGCCTGGGTGCAGCTGGCTTCTCATCCATTTGGGACTACTACTTCTGTAGGACATCTATAAATATTAATCATCCATTCTGTTGGGGAGTATAGCAGGCAGAATACAAAGCAGGTAGTTATCCCATGAGAGAATATGCTGGCATGTATAGCTAGTCAATAAGTATTTGTAGTACTTTAGTAGGAAATACCTCCTTTTAAATTTATTTCAATATAGGACCTATCTATTTCTGGATTATATTCAGCATCTAAGCACAGCTCAGAACTGATAAAGCCTGAGATATTTTATGTTACCACCATGTACTCCTACTAGCAATAACAGTAAATTAAACAAAGCCTGGGCACAGTCTTTAGACACAGCAAGTGATTGTTTATACTGTTTAATTGTTAGGATAGAGCCTGGGGTATTTTTATGCTCAAAGTTTCCTAAACAACTGCCAGGCATAATTTAAGACTTGGCATATGCCATGCATCATTCTCAATTAAATTGTCTCCCTATTTGGAAGGGGAAAAGGGCTTGAAAGTTGGCTCCTGTGCAAAAGAAGTAATTTAATGTGGTACTACAGGCATTGCCTTTGGCTAAACCCATGCTGCTGGGAAATAAAAGAAGCAGACTAAAAGTTTAAATAATGTTCCCCTACATACATAAGCTCTAGAGTTTCAGGAGCTTCTATAAAGAAGCTTCCCCTCATCGTGGGCTGCAGACATCAGATTTTTTTTTCTGCAGCAAGCAGCTTGCAGAGTTCAAAAGTTTTACCAGTATTTGGAGCAGTTGTGTATAAAAATCCTCCTCTCTCCTAAGAATGCAAAGAAATACTGAAATTTAAATGTAGAATTAATTTCTTATTTGTCTTGCTGTTCTTCAAATAAAAGAAAAAAATTCCCTGGTGGTGTCTATTCTTGAGAAAGAATTGTGTTCTGGATCTTTATGGAGTAGTGATGTAGAGAAGCATTTCCTTGATAAAGTCAAAAAAATTACAGAATCACAGAATTATAGAATTGTTTGGGTTGGAAGAGACCTTAAAGATCATCCAGTTTCAATCCCCCTCTCATGGTCAGAGACAACTTCCAATAGACCAGGTTGCTCAGAGCCCCATCCAACCTGGCTATGAACTAGATCAAATAGTTAATTAGTTAATAAACCAATCAGCACAATTATTTAACAAATATTAATTTAACAAATATTAACTAATTAGTTAGCTCCATTTAGTTAATTTCAGTTCCAAAGAGCTCTAGCTAGTAACACTGAAAATGTGTCCAGAATTTTTAACTAGTCCTAATTAGGTTGTATATATCATGAAGACCATGCAGAAAGAAAAAAAAAAAAAATGTGTTTTACCTAGAAAATTACAGGAGTTACTAGTGTGCCATTGGTATGTAAAGAATTAATATTGAATGATTGTAAGTGAAATACCAGTAACCTTATTAGATGGTTAAAAAAAATATATAGATTATCACTATATAAGTTATTATAAGTGAATTATATAAGTGAATTATAAGTGAAATGCACAAAAGGTTGGAATTTTGCAGAGTCCTCTACCTACTGGCCCTTCAAAGTGCCAGGTATCCTGATTTTAAAAATACTATCTGAAGCACAACCAGCCGTAAAGAAACAAAAGTACTGACTGAAAATGATATGCTAAAATTTCTAAAACTCCCCAAGGAATTACCTAATTAAATTTAATTCCAAAAATCAGGGCTTTTTTCACTTTGCAAATCTCACTTTATCTATTTCTGTTTTAAAAGTTAAATGGCAGATTTTCAAATGGATTGAACTGATTTGCAGTCTCTTTTACAACCATTATTCTCTTCTACATCCAGTATGATATAAAGGAGCTTCACCATAAGCAGTCTGATCCAAAGTCTGACAAAGATAATGGGAACCTTCCCACAACTTGAGCAATTTTAGTGTGAGGCCCTAAATTGTGGCAGATCTAAAAGCCTGAAGTGCTAATATGGATGGATGTATCAATTAATAAAGAATCTTATACTTATTTAAGCACAGCCATTTTTATAAACAGTTCTATAAGTAAATACATCCAGAAATAATACTTTGAGCCCATTAATTTAGCAATGATTTACTGCATTGAAACTAATGAGATCCCATTGGAATAAGTTTTATCATAGTTGATCCAAGGCAGAAGCATAATCAAGCAAGATTGGGGAAATAACACACTATCATCATAAATGCTAACCATATTTGTTTAATAAATGATACTTCAGGCAAAGTCCCCAAGCAAAATATCCTTAAAGCCCAAAGGTTCTTGAACCCTGTTTCCACTACTGAATGATGGATGTGTAAATCTGGAGTAAGCAAAGGCCAGAGCTAGTTCTCAGGGGAAGATGTTTAAAAAAAATTAAAAATCATCTAAAAGTGATACTAAAAATTATGCTAAAAATCATCATGGTATGCTTTCCTTTTTCCACTGAAATGAGACATTTTTCTAGAAACTGTGTTCTAAACACCATGCTACAGTGGTGGCCATGGTGTGACTGGTGCTGTGCCTGAGATAGAGTTTGAAGTCTCACTGGCAGCAAAGTCCCAGTTGTCTCTTTGTCTCAGGTACTATTTTTGTGTTGAGATTGATTGCAAGTTAGGAGATCCTTGAAGATTTCAGCAAATGAGGGTCTTTAGTGTGATGTCTATATAGCATATATAGACAAGCTATTTTGCACATGTCAAGCCCATTGAGTTTGTGTCCAAATCATATAACTTGCTAGTTTTTGAAGCCTGTCTAAATGGTACCTGATTTTCTAGTGATGATAATGGTTTTGTGTTGATGTATACTGTAATGCAAATATAGAAAAGCAATGCTAATTCCACACAGGAGAAAATATATCACTGTGTTATACTTTCATAACTGCCTCTAAACAATTAGCTCCAAAGTCTTTTTAACTCCTTTTGTCACTATAAAGGTATTATGACTTTAGTCTTTGTCTTGGTTACATGCTTGATTAATTCGCATTACACCCTTGGGAATCACTGATGGTGTTGACACAGCAGACTACTTTATTTTTCTGGTGTAAACAGTGAGATGCTCGCAGGTCCACTGAGGGTAGTTTGGGAAGCAGATGTTAGAGATGGGGCACTATTTGTTTGTATCAAAACATGGTTCTCATCTGTGCTGCTTGCAATGGTGTCGTGGCAAACACAGGGTTGATAAGCAGTGTGTAAAGAGCTGTGCACATGCCCTTCTCAATGCCTTTCTCTGCTTGAAAAAGTTAATAACTACTTCAGTTATGCACATATGCTGCAAAGAATGTCTCTGTACAGGAACTATACCTCTCTAATTCTTGAGCTGCTCCTTTTCAAACTCAAGACAATCAGAGCAGGAGAAATGGGTAGGCAAGTAACAGCACTGGTCAGTGTAACCCTTCTAAGTATTCTGTACCATCATAAAGATCCCTTTGCAGTATCCATGCATAACCATCCAGATCATTCTAAGCAATCCTGAAAAAAGCAAAACTTTCAGGCCTTGCCTGATCTTGGAATTAGTTTCCATTTAGCACTGAGTTGTCAATAATAAATATGCCAATAGTTGTATCCATTCCTGGGCTTGTAAGGCTTGGTTGGTTTGCCATTTAATAATCAACGCAAGTGTCTTTATCTGTTCCAGTTGGTCTCATAAGGGGGGGAATTTCTAAGCAGGGAGAAAAAGCCTAAATATTCCTAGAGAGAGAGCATATGCCTAAATACTGTTTGGGACAGGATGGTAACAGAACATGTTTTAATATAAGCTAATAGTGAGGCACGGAATTAACTCCACAACTAGTTAAAGTTGTAAAGTAGGTACGTTTTATTCAGCGCGCGACACAGGGGGAGAGAATCCTCCCAAATCTTGCGTATCTTTCGTAACTCTCAGTCTTCTATTTATACACAAAAATCATGCATATTCTATATCGCCTATACATATTGATTACCTGTTCTCGCCTATTCCCCGCTTCTTATGCAAATCAACTGCGGCTGCGTAGTTCGTCGCTTTTATTGGGTTAGTGGTCCCAAAATGAGTCTGGGAGCTTAGAGAGATGAAGTAAGAGACGTCTCTCTCAGAATGAATTTTTGACTCCAGGGATGTGAGCATGCGTATTCTCTCTCAACAACAATATTCCCTAGTTTTACAGAGTGCCCCTTTTAGTTTTGCGAATTCAACAGCTTTTTGATAAGTACCATCTGTCCTTCAAAAGACACCTTATCTCTTTTTACATTCCTCCAGCCCCTGAAGAACAAGAACTAAACCTAATACATTCATATACTGTAGCCTAACTATTCTATGTTCCCTTTAACCCTTAAATCCCCTGTTTCAGTAAAATCCCCTGTTTCAATAGTACTTCCAAAGCATGTATTTGAATACTTTTCTGGAAGAAAAATAGTTGGAGGTTCCAATGGCATTTGTGTGAGTGACGTTTGCTTAAATAAATGTTTGCTTTTATTTGAAGATGAAGGGTGGGGATTTTTGTTTCCAGTTGCCTGTATTAACATTCAGCCATAGTTAGGCCAGTTTCTTTGATAATATTCCAATGGGTTTAATCCCTACAGGATGAAGACATAACCAAACAATAAACAGACCTGTTCACTCTTAGCTGCTATGGCTGCTTAGTAATGTTGTGTTCCTTGCAGAGTTCCTGGTTAAGGAATGGTCCTAATGAAATACTGTCATGGCTCCCATTGTAGTAATTAAACTGTGAAAATTACGCCAAAATGGCAAATGTCTAATGTGGAAGAAAACAGTTGTTAACAATATTGCTCTGTGGTGCCATTTGGTGACAGCAGCGAGGGCCCTATTCTGTCATCAGTGGTCTGATGTGATTGCAAAGGGATCATAAGCATCAAGGGAAGTTTATCCCAATGTGCTAATGTGGTGCAGGTGGTGAACAAAACTGTTCCCAAACCAACAAACAATGTTCCTTTTTTTCTTCCCCTGATTCTTTTATACTTTTTTTTTTACAAGGACAAAGGATCAACCAGCCATTTGGGCCACCCGCAGTTAGGAAATGCACTTGTCATTTAATGCCATTTGTAAACTTACGGAGCTCATAAACTAGTGAGATTTCTTCTCCTGCTGCTTCCTTCTGGAGAATTGTCCCAGTCTGCTGAGTGGGAAGAGTCAAATCTACATGTGAGACTGTATTTCTTTGATAAGCATTTTCCTGAATGCAGAGTGCAAGTAAGTCAGCCACTCCTGAAAAACAAAACTCAGGAAGAAGCAGGTAGGTCGGTAACATGCAGCAATAGCCTCAGGCCATTTGCATGCTCTTCTTATTTTAAAAAAATGCTTTAAAAACTTCAGCAACCAAGATAATCTTGTTCCATGCGGGAGGGCATGGGAATATCGCACAACATTGTAAGGATCTTCAGGTACTTCAGGAATCAAAGAGGATCCTCACCTTTTTCAAGAATATGATCCCTGGAGTAAATTAATGAAAGGAACTTATCCCTTAAATCAATAAAACCAGTGGAAATAGACAAGGTAACATTATCCACAGTAATCGAACACCACCACTTCAATTTCACAATCAAGCGTGCTAAAAAAAATGCCTGGTTTTTCATTAAGAAAAATGGGGAGTTATAAACAATAAAAAAAGATTAAGGAATCTACTTTCAAAATAAAGTATCTCCTCTATAAATGCAAAGACAGTGTGTTTAGCATGCAGTTTGGAAAATCTGAAGAAATATTTCCCTGATGTGTCTCCCACACCCTTCCTAGAGATGAATGACAAGATGCACAGTTCTACTCTAGTGAGAACTGTCATTCCAAATTAAGTGGGCCAAATAAATCCTGTGCTTATGACAGACTATGTTATCTAATTCTTAGTGAACTGGTCTTTCACCAACAGAAGGTCTGCAGTAGATAGGTCATGACAGCCTAGGCTCTTTCCCCTGTACTGTGACTTAGCCTGGAGCTGAAGGGCACACAGGGGACGAGTTGGAGAGCACTGATGACAGAGGAGTCATGCTGTGGGTGTGCTATTCAGTCCTCTGTATTATGTTTTAAAACTCCCTGTAAATTAGATATAGTCCAAATATGCATTAAAAATTAGGTGAGAAGCTATTTGAACAGAAATTATTTTTAAAATACAATCTTCCAGACTAACATGGAATGGAAACCAACTTCTTTACAGCTTTTGCATTTTAGTTCTGTTTAGTTCTTCCTTTCTGGAAGCACATTTCTTACAAGACTGGCCACAGAATCATTTGTCTCTTTGTGCCCAGGGAGAATGCAGTTTTCACTGACTATTTTTTAATTTCTGTTTATTTGCACAAAATGTTTCTTCTCATGTGATAAGCCATGTTAATTTGCTGCACAGTCCTAAACCTGAAACATTTTCAATGGAGCTCCCTTGGGGACAGAGGAATGGAGCCTTAGGATCACTAATTATGTTTCTAAATATGTCTCACAGTAGCCTAGCAGGCTGTAAAGAATTCCAATATCTATAAGGAAGAACTGGACAAAAATAAAATCTTATTGACAAAAGCCAACACATGGCTAATACGGATGAATGGTGGAAATCTGTCAGTAATGACAATGTCATTTCCTTACCAGCTGTTCTTGGGGGCAATGCTCAAATTATTTCTCTCATAGACCCCTTTCAGAAAAAAGTCTTTTCCTGCCCATTATTTATTGACCATATTTAGAACAGGATAGAATGAAATTATATTGACATAGGTTAGCCTGGAGGGTTTAATTAACACCACTGAGAAGTCTGATGCCCAGAAGGCACAGCTGCTTTCATACGGCATGAGCTGGTAGGGCCAAAGCCAGGAAGAGAGTCTGAGTGCCAGTGATGAATTCTGCATCTGTCAGAGCAGGGCTGCTGGAGACCTCCTGGAGTTAATCTGTGGGATTAGCATGTGCTCCTTGCCAGAACGTACCACACTGGCCCACAGAGCCTTGTGGAGTAATACCTCGAGTTAGAATCAAAAAGAAAGTAGCCAGGCAGGGAATATTGGTGAACAGGTCTTTTGTGTTCTACAGAAAACAAGGGAAGGGCTCCAGCCTGCTACACTGTACGTCAGGTATGTACATGCACACAGGAACCATCTGTCCTCATCCTTCCTACTGCTTTGTTATCCAACCCCTAACTAAAGTTCAAGTAACCCACCCAAGTCAAGGGTTTGATTGCCAGCAAAAGATGCATGAACTGATAACTCCATGAGACAGAGAAGTGTGTGGTAGGTTATACTGCTCCCTTCCAAAGAATCCTGGCAGTCAGATCTTAATTTGAAGAGCTTTTCAGGAGATGTTCAATGAGGACTGAGAAGTGCTTTTGAATAGCAAAAAGAAGAGCTGCCCTCTGCCTTCCAGAGATATCTTCTTACCCTTACATATTCTTTTGTCACTTTCTTTGTCCTCATTTTAGAGAGTACAAGACAGATGTAACAGGGCAGCCTTTCTCCAGAGAGGAGGTACTAGAATGGGAGTAATACAGCCAGGTGAAATTGCTTCAGCCTTTCCCATGGAGTTCACTGGTTTGGCCTCAAAAACATAATTTGGTGGCATGAGAGGTACCTGAGTCAGTTCTGAACAAGGCAGCTGAGGTACCCAAAACTGCTTAACAGCCCTGTTTGAACCTGCAGCAGTCAAAGAAAGTGGAGCAGACTGAGAAGGGACGGCAGTGTGCGAAAGAAAAGCGAAAAGGCTGGAGAAGCCTAGCCAGCAACCAGAATCCCAGAGTCTTCATGCACAATTGTTTGTCTAGAGTTTCATTTATGCATGTGCATACTAGTATACTACTGTGGGAGGAGATTTGGCGGTATAAATCCCCTTTCTGAAAGAGTAATTTGGCTGGCCACTAAAAGGAAATTACAAACTAATCATAGAAATTAACTGTAAAAGTAGCCTTTAAGCAAACTGTAAAAGCTGTATAATGTTCACATAGCCAGCTGGCCTGTGCTGCTGCATGACCACCACAGCACGCACAAAATCCATCACTCCTGACACTGCATAAGAAACATCCCCTACCAACCATAACTGACAACAGAAGATGGTCCTATGTGACCAATTCTCCTTCTGTAGTAAGGGTCCACACTATTTGCAGGTGTTTTTTCTATGTAGAGCTTCGTCAATTTAGCAGTAGCAACACCCTGAACAAGTTTCTGGGCTGGCCAGATTCTCCCACCCAGGATATTAGTTGACTTGCGTTTTCATTTCTTGCCATGACTGAACCTCAGCTATATTATATATAACATATGCTATATAGCACATAATATGTACTGTCTACCTAATATTTATGTATCTCATCTTGCTGTTTGGAACTATCATGGCAATAAAAAGATATGAAGCATCTAAGAGCAGATGAAGACCCAAATAGTTATTTATGTTTTCAGACCTGTAAGAATCCTTTAAAATATATTTTTAGATTTGAGCTTCTTAACAAGTCTGTTTGAGTCTGGAACTGCAAAGCTCTGCTTGGCATAAAAAGTGGAGGAAATTTCGATATAGTTTATTTTTTGACTGGGACTAGGCTAGATGAGTCTTCTGCTGCTGCTTTAACATCAGATCACCCACGAGTGGAGAGGCAGAAGCAGACAGGAATGATTTGACAGTGCTTAACGAGGGGACGTTTCTCACTCAGCCACTGGATTTTGGCAGCTTATTTTGAAGTCCTGAAGTGTGTGGGTGAGGCAGACAACAAAGAGCATTCACAACTTAAGCTGACACTATCCATCCAAGTTTTGAAATGTGAAGAGCTTCAGTACTGGGAAAAGACTTTATTCTTTAGATCTTTTTACTTTAAATTGTTAAGCCTGTTTATTCTTCTAATTACCCTGGAAAATAAATCTGGGGTTTATATTTCCATTTCTGTTGAAAATCTTCTGATACGAGTTCTGAAACAGAACTTTCCACATTTGTGGGGAAAGGCATTGCCCATCTGATTAACTGTGGAATTGGCAATATGAAAGGAAAAAGATGAAGTAATATTTTTCTGTACAAATTTGTCTGGACCAGACTAAACTCACTGGCCTAAGTAATTAGTAGAAGATAAATGCAACAAAGATAGCTGCAGTATTTCCAGATAAAAATGTCTTGTCAAGTTATTGCTTGACTTGATGAGACTCCTCCGATACACAGTCACTGTATCCTTTTTTAATTATCACAGTTTTCCTCATTTATTGTTCTAACGAAGCTGTTGAAGTAGCTTCATTTAAAGTCTGGAATCAATAGAATTAGAAATATTAATTAACGAAGTTAATATAATTAGTGGCAATTTTAAAATAATTTTCATTAGAATATGGTGAGACCTGACTTTCACAGGATCAATAACTATTTTGTTTCTCAGTAACTAGTGTCTGGAGTAAAAAAAGGTAAAAAAAGTCAGTAGGTGTTATTTGAGGACTGGAGGTTCAGAATTCCCATAAAACCTGTGTAAGGTTATCAGAGTGGTCTCACTGGGTATGTACACACAACTGGTGTTCTCAGAGATTTTTACTTGCATGTCATCTTACCCAAGAACAGACTTTCAAAATAGCTTAGCTTCCATTTAGGCCCAAAATATACACTGTCCATTTTTTGGTCCATTTCAAATACTGAGGTGGTTTTGAAGCTTTATTTCCACAGCTTTCCTGAAGCTTGAAGTGTGCAAGAATGTGGTTCTAATTATGGTGCTAATTCTGGCCTCCCAAAGATATTTGGAAAAATCCCAGCTCTGCCAGGCAATACCCGAGTGGATCTAGGAAAGAACTCAACTCCCTCAGCACAGCTCCCGAAACACAGTGTGGGTGAGACTGCACCAGTTTCTGCCTTGTTCCTTCAATGTTCTTCAGGGGAGAAAGGCTGACAGTTCCCAAATGCCCTCAAGCCATGTGTCCAGCTGGCAGCATGTAACTGCAGTTTCACATGCTGAAGACACCACACCAGTCGGCTCAGAATCAGCTCTTCCACCATTACAGATGCCCCAGAATGTGAATATTCTGAAGAGTAACCTCATTACAGGGACACAGGGCCACCAGACATCATCCAGAGGAGACCTATGTCCGAGTGTAAGGCAGTGTGGATGCAGATGCACAACTTGCCTTCAGCTGTGTGGACTTGGCCAAGTGGACCAAGGATCACACTCATTTAATTGTGTAAATGTGCCCTCAGCATACAGCCTGGATGCTAATGAGTTGTAGCTCTCAGGACTGCAGCTCTCTTCACGGCCTGAGGACACATTTAAGTGTACTTTGAAGCTACTACCAAAACTTGTAGATCACCTCCAGGATACCTACAGCAATTGACTCAGAAAGCATGATAAAACTGCTAAGTTAGGGTTGCATCTTCAGTTTTGGAGTTTTGTACAGTTTACCTACAGTTTACCAACTTATTCGTCATTTAGATGGTGAAGCTTTCTAGAGCAAAGAGAATAGTTTAGTTGCTTGGAGAACAACCACCCTACCAGGCTGTAAGCCTGGAAGTAGAAGTACATAATATAAACCATTTCTAGTGACACCTTGACACCTTGTTTAAAGGGTAGGATTCTGTGCCAATGCTACATTCATTCTGCCAAAGTAACTGGACCTGTACTGATTTACACCAGCTACTGCTTTGGTCTCTTTGTAAAAGTACAGCAATTCTTTGGACATACCCACTGTTGATGGTACAGATCTTTTATGAGTTAGCCCAGCTGGTATTAATTTTTCATTGAGCTTTCTTATTTTTAGATCTATACATTAAGTACCATTAAGCAGTCTTTAATTTTAAACTTTTATATCCCATTATATCACTTTTAAATTGTCAGCCAGATGATATAACAGGTAACATGATGGACACATCCGGCATCAATTAAGGTTTAAAAGCTAATAATAGTCTAAAAATACAGATGATTGGAATTACGTGAGAACAATTTTGTCAGAGCATCTTTAGACATGTGTAGGTCTATTATTCTAATGGTAAATGATCTTATCCTATGGCTGTCTTGCTGTTCGCAAGTGCAGCTGAAGGTCAGACAGATATTCTAGGCTCGAAAGTGGAAGAGACCAGCGGAGGGATTCTTGTTCTCTAACTAAAAGTAGAAGAAAGGTTCCTTCTCAGTCATGTTTGTTGCATATTGAATGGAGACACTTTAGATCACTCCTGCATGAAAAACATACAGAAGTTATAACAGGTAGAAAGGAGACTGAGATGCACACTGAGACTTGCAGCTTGTACATCTAACAGACTTCTCCATGGGAATGGGAGAAAAGAGAAGATTTTTGGTTTGTTGACCAAAACCTTCAGCGGAATTAAGTTTCACAGGAAGTTTTTATCATTTTTCTACCTTTCTTCTTTTTGTTTTATCTAACTTTATCTTCTCTGTACTCAGAAGAGCTTAATTTGCCTCTTTTTGAGCTGCTGTGTTATTTTTCAATTTAAAAAACACAGAAAATAAAACTGAAAACCGTTAGCATTGTTCATTCTATTCCATTTAATGCCAGAAGAGGAAAAGAGGCGAAAGAAAATATTATCAAAACTACGAAAATGTCTAACATATTTTATTTATAAAAGTTGAAAGAACAAGAGTTTTTTGTTTCATTTTTGAGATCAATAGACTTCTAAATGAGGAGAGATAACCCACCCTCAGTTGAAGAAATCCAGCTGAGAAATTAATTTCCATAGGAAATTAGGCTGATACAAAGATTCTTTGCAGTATTTTTTTTTTTAGTCTGACTAGAATAACTTCTATAATTTCTATTCCTGTTGCTCTATTCAGGACTTTGCATGAGCATAAGGTAGTCTTAGTTTTGTTTAATTGCAACTTTGTTACCTAATAAAAGTCCTATAGTGGCTAAGTAATGAAATTTAGTCTCCAAAACCTCCTAGATTTACCTTAGGTGTTTCTCATATCTCTGTCACTATAAAGCAACTTCCAAAACTGGAATCAGTAGATAATTAATACCTCTCACACAGTAGTAAATAAGTGACAAAATAAGTCTTTATGCATTTAGGCTAGTCCTAAAAAGAAAATAAAAGTAATTTTTTCTGGAAAAAAGTTTACAAGAAGAGATTTCTATGTGTGTATTCTGCAAGCAAGTGCATGAAGAAGATGAAGTGCATGAAGTCTGACAGGAAAATTACATACTTGGCAAAGAAAAACTTACAAATATAGGGCTTGCCTTTCTGGGTGGATCTGAATGGCTGACTGTCATGTGTAATGTGTTGAAAGGTTTGAAATATATAATTTCGTAAGACAGCAGGGCCCAGATCCTGCCCATCTCTGAGAAAATAGCCTAACAAAGCCCTGGGTAAGAACTAGCCATTGCCATTATTCCGAATAACCCTGAATTTGCCTTTTTCTATTGCAGCAGTCACCCCCTGAGCTACCAGGGGTCCAGAGTCTGGATTTTGTTACGCATTAAGCAGTGGTGTTTCTACTACTGTCTTTACCAGGTCACACTGAACAACCAAGGAGGTAGAAAGTCTATTGGCATTTTATTCAAGAGCTGTTTCAGCAGCAAAGCTCAGAGCCCACATCTGACTGATAGTCAAAGATTGCACCTTTTCATCCACTATTAAATACTTCTAACTTCCCATGAGCAGTTCCTTCAAACCCTTTCTAATTAAGTGACTAAACCACATCAAGCACTAGATTTGATGCTATTTCACACAGATGTTAGTGTGGAGCTATTTCACACAGGGTGTGGAGCAATAAACATCAGGGTATGTAGGAATGGTAGCACTGAGTTGTAAGAGCAGCTCTGCTTACTCACCAACAAGACCTGGAGAGTCTTAATTTCTGCATGTGGCACAAGGAGACAGGAGAACAAGCTGAGAAGTTGTGTCAAAGCACTGTTATTTCCCACTTCCACTCAGCCACACTCTTCTCCATGGGCAAGGCCGTGTCATTCTCCAGGGAATAACTGGGACACCTCCTGCCAAAACAGAGTTAAAGCAACATGCAAGTGGCCACGTCGCCATACCACACCTCAAAAAAGGTGCCCATTAGTATCTGAAATTCATTTCCCAGGTAAAATGTCTCAGTCAAGGCACTCAGCAATATTTGCTTCAGAAAACAAGGTGAAAAAATACATCTCCAAAAATGACTTATCAGTAGGAAGGGCCTCTGTGAGCAGAATTAGTCGTCTCTCCAGTGGAGGCACCCACATCCATCTCATGTAGATTCATTAAGAAGCTCCTGTCAAAATTCCTTGCCTTTGATTGTCACAGGCAAATGCAGCATGGCAGGTTTAGCTCTCCCAGTGTCATTCAGCTTCAGTATTAGGTGAATCAGGCAGCAAGGAAAGAAAGGCAGTAATGGCACTGCAGAAATCACAGTGAGTTCTCATTTAAACCCCTGTGTACCGCAGGCCAAGAAGGATAAATTCAGCAGAAACAGTTGCTTTGAAGTTATGGTCCTTTCAGTCAGAGGAGGAAAAACTCTGAGGGGAAAGATCAAAGATGGGCTTGTTTACTGTAACAAAACAAGAGTTGAGACATAGCTGCCTGAGAAGATAAACAGTGAGCAGAAAATATATGTAAGGTAAAGCAAGAACCTGTAGCTATAACAGGTTATGAATAAGTTTTAATCTTCGAATTGGAGGAATGCTTTTGAACTCTGCCTGAATTAAAGCTACTTTTAAGTTTTCTGGTTAAAAAAGAGGATGATGCATGATGGCTTTCTGTACCATAAGAACCTGGACTCACTGACAGAGAAAAGCTTTTCACAGCTCCTGAACCTCTATTTCTGTGCTAAATTTTAAAAAAAACCTCTCAAAATCTCTTGAAAAATTTTCACAACTATCAAAAACATGAAGAACTATACAGGGTTCAAAAGACCTGAACATTAAATGTGGAAAAGAAGCTGTTTGTTTGCTTTTTATTATTAGATTTTCTTTATCTATTTGAAAAGTGACATCTAACCTAAATGCCTTTGCAAATCACTTTCCAATTCATGTCACAATTTCAAAACTTTGTGAATAAGGGTAATTGAAATCTGTCCACACCACTGCCTCTTACCCTCTAAATAATACCAAAGATCAAATATATGCATCAATGAACATATAGATCTAATTAAATTAAGTATGACAATGCTATAAAAGAAGCAATAATTATGTTTAAAGCAGATTACACTAAAAGGA
The DNA here is from genome assembly GCA_013396875.1 of Vireo altiloquus. Lineage (NCBI taxonomy): Eukaryota > Metazoa > Chordata > Aves > Passeriformes > Vireonidae > Vireo > Vireo altiloquus. Next base: position 907,269 of record VZRF01011463.1, read on the forward strand.
AAAGGAAATTTTTATTATATCATTTTTTGATTTGAACGAGAATCAAATGGTACCTAGGAAAATGCTGAATGCCTTAATGCATAGTTAAATGCACAGCAATAGATGGATATTCACCAGGAAGCAATAAACCTTCAGGTGGGAGCAAGACTGTGATACAGTGAGCAGCATTTCATAATTATTTATATGCAGCAAACTAATCTCTCAATAGAGCAAAGGAGAAAAAAATGTCTTTTCCAATTGTTACTGTTTGGAATCTGTCACCAATTTTCCCTTAGATCTGACCTTGTCTCACTGGCAATAGTGTGGAGTATTTGCTTAAAAACTCAGTTGCTGTAGAAGCCGTGCAGCTGCCTGGTGATCACTCCGTCCTGGGGTCTAGGTCTAGTGCTAACACTGGAGATTACTTCATGAGAAATTGCACAGAAATTGTCACCAAGAAAGTTCAAATGTTTCAGAAAAATAAATCTAAATCAAAGTTGCCTGAAAGGAAGGACTGTAAACATTCCTGCATGTGTAATAAGTGTCCTAATAAATGGTTATTTCAAGCAGTGTAATGTTCTTTTGTGACTCCAGTAGGTGCATACTTACCCATGACCACAGGTTATCAAAAGAAACACTTTTGATGTGCTTGTGCTTGATTTACAACTGCAATATATTTTTAATGATTAATAATGTATTAATTCTTTAATAAACCTTCCAGGAACATAATCTAAAGACCTAAACAAGTTTAAAATTTTGACATTCCTGGAAGTGATTGTTGTGTCAGAAGCTTATAAAATATTTTCCACATTCCCCAATCATGCTTCATGGAATTTTAAAAATGTCATGCACTGCAGTCATAAATTTTGGTCAAAACCCAGTGGCTATCAATGTAGATGATGAACAGATTTTCTCACATGGTCCCACCTTGAGGTAGTGAACAAGCTAATCAGAGTTAACATTGACCAGTGAGACAGATACCTGTAGTGTACAGAAGTTACTAAAGCACAAATATATGCTTCAGTAAATTAAAAGTAATAAAGCTGAGAAACACGTTTGGAGACAGTAATTTTTAAAAGGTTCAGAGAAAGAAAGGGAGCATCATTTTCTGTGCCTCTGTCCAGTGTCTCTGGCAGCTCCCTTTATCACCACCCCACCCCACATGCCATAACCTCTCAAAGTCTCTGCAAATTTAGTCCTGTGGGGCACTTGAAGCACAGAAAAAAAATGAAAGAAGAAGCTGGAGTGACATGTCCACTCTATAGGGTCTTATGTCATTTCCCTGAGCCTTCCTCTTGAAAAACAGAGGAAGAATTTGAAAGTAACTCAGTCTTGAATATCACTGCTATTCCTCCTAACTCCTTCTATGGCCCCTGCAGAATGTGAAACACAGAATTCCAGTTGAAAGATAAACAGATGTAACATGAGACAAGGTATTATAGCCACCTACTTCTTTGATTTTTATAACAAAGTGCTTTTTATAATGGTTTTGTTTTTTCGGGTTTATGTTCTTTTGAAGGGGCACAAGGTGGTGGCGTGGTATATTGTATCTAGTTTCAAAAAGAGCAAACATTGTCAGGAACTGACCTGGCAAGGAAAGCTGTAGATGTGCTTTCTGGGAATTTCTGATTTCCTCCATTAAGTTTTTCTGTCCTGCTTTCCAAGAAGCAGAAATAACATGGCACCTGCAATTCCACCAAAACCCAAGAAACAGAGATGTCCAATGGAGCTGATATTTTGGCTCTTTCCTTTAGTTTACAGAGTATATAACTTTACAATGAGAAATTAAGTCTTATTTAAAACTATTGCTTATCCTGGCAGGAAAATGAAGAGTCATTAAATAGAAATGGCAATTTCTGAGGAGATGAGAATAATATTTAATTCATTTTCATACTGTTGTCTGATGTGATTGAAAAATACTTATACCGTTTCTGTTAATGTAACCTTGGAACAAAGACAAGAATGAGAAAAGCAGCCTCTATATCAGACCTTGCAGTACGCCAAAAGAATTCAAAAAACACAGAAAATTATGCAGCTGCCAGGAGACACATGGGAGATAGGGCTCAGAAAAGTTCAAGCTCCTCTAGTTTATTCCAAATGATGTTTTCCTCCAAAGATGATTAGGCTCTTAGGAAACACCTGCAAATGTGTTTTGCAAAGGACCTAATTAAAACCCTGACTTCCCTACAGAGCAGCTGACTACCTTGGAAAAAATGCTTGTTCTGTAAATCTGTCCTTGTTCTCTGTTTATTCGCTGAAATTCTTCTCATTTCACTTCTTCTGTGGACACTTCCTTGAAAAGAATCGTAAAGTCAATGCCGAAAGCTGGCTCATCCTCATAAACAATAAACTTCTGGCTGCCTTCTAATTGCACAGCATACCAAAATTCGGAACAAACCTCTTATACTGAAAGAAGAAAAAAAACTAACGTGAAATATGAAATATTTTCACAAGATACTGAATTTTGTAAGAAATTTTGGACATCTGGTCTCATACATAGTTATAGTGATGGAGATTCTATCTCTTGCAAAAGACACTTGTATTAGTGCCTCCCAGCTTGGGAAACATGCAGGAGGACTCCAGTTCTTGTCAGAGCTGGTCTCACTGCCACTCTACATTTGCAATCCATATTATTATCCATATATCCAAATTATCCAAATCCATATTATCCAAACATGCTGAATATTGTTCTCAGGAGCCCCCTTTTTTCTGTGTGAGCTCATGGTCTGCCATTCCCCATCAGTAGTAAGCAGACCTGCTCTCGGACCTGCCCGCTCCCGTTGCTGTGGGCTCTGCTGCCATCAAGTGGAAACCAGCACGAACTCTAAGGACCTCACCTCAAATAACGGCGGGAGCTGGTGTATTAATGCCTCAGGAGTCGCCCTGAGGCTGCGGGGACGGACACAGCAGAGCGTGGCTGATAGCAAAGCTGGCTCCTCCAAAATATTCTGCTGGGGACTGTGCCCTAGGGCAACCAATGAGTAGCCATTCAAGTCTGTTCTCTGTGACAAAGGAGCACCATTTATCCTCATTGCAGTGTTCGAGTCAGCAGGGTAATTTCTAATACATATACCCAAAACCTTGTATAGATTGAGATGTCCATTGAAGTGTCAGGCAGTGGTGCAGCAAGGGCAGGAGAGATAGGGGGTGAGAGTGAGAGTGAGGGCAAGGGCAGTGCCCTTCCTGACCATAGAATCATAGAATCACAGAATGGTTTGGGTTGGAATGGACCTTAAAGATCATCTCGTTCCACCCCCCCCACTCCCCCTCCCCACTGAAGACAGGGACATCTTCCACTAGACAAGGTTGCTCAACCTGGCCTTGAAGACTTCCAGGGATGGGGCATCCACAATTTTTCATGTCCCAGAGCATCTGGTCGGAAAAGCACAGTAGGTAAGGAGGGACAGGGACTGGGGTCAGCCATAGCCCCAGGAAGGCCAGACCAGCCAATTGTGACTGTTGGAACCCAGGGAAGCCAAGGAACTTCTCCTGATCTTTTAGGGACATATTTTGTCCCTGAAGCTCCCCAAAAAAGGCTTGGCCTGCGAACTAAGCCTGTGTGAGCATTTACCCCCACTTCTGGGTGAGCTGAGAGCACCAAAGAAATGAAGAGATAGTTGTTTAGTGTACCACAGAAAATGTGTTCGTAGTTTTAGATTTTGCTCTATATATTATATGGAGACAACATGGAGAATTCAGGGTGTCGGCTTCTGCTTTTTTTTCTTCTTCTTCTCCTCCTTCTTCTTCCTTTCTTCTCTGACCTAAGTTCCTGTGATTCAGTGATTGGTAGAAAGAATCTAGTGTAGAAGAAACGTGTTAACTAGGATTAATAGTTATTGGTACACTGTTGAAAATATCTTACGTTGGAACTGTTAATTGGGTAAAAAGTTTTTAAAACAGTCTGTACTCAAGATCTTCTGGCCATCTTGCAGCATGATTCTGATTGTGCTAAGCCCAGGCAGGGGCGGCCCACAGAAATTGAGATGAGAACTTAAGAACATGAAGAACAAAAGCTGCACTTGTGACTCCTTTCTTTCTTGGTATGGAGCCTTGAAAAAGAAGAAAAAGCAGCCTGGCCAGGGGCAACAGGCTTTTTCAGTGACAGGCAGGTCTTGGTCTGTCAAGTTTTCCCTCTAGCCTGACCAAACAGCTGGTCCCAGTGATGCCTTCCCATCACTGCTGCTTGAAGCAAAGCTGCTTTGCAGCACCAGCATTTGGACCAGCACTAGCATTTGGACCAGTACCATGATCCCCTTTGCTTCCCCTCTCTCTGGGCATACATATTTCTCATAATCACCTTTTTGGTGCAGAGAGTGACTTCTCTGTTAGTGCCATTGACAGCGCATGGAGACTTTACCCAGCTGGCTTCTATGTGCTACAAAAATCATTTAGAGTTCTATTCAACCCACAGATGTAAGAAAATATACTAAGAAAGAAAATAGCAAAAGAATTTCTGCCTTGTAGATTTTTATGCTAGTATGTATTGCATATAGCCACCTCTGAGGATGAGACACTTTTCAAAGAGTGAAAATGTTGTAGAAATCTTCCTAGGCATTATTCGATGAGTGATGAGTGCAAGGAGAGCAGCAAGCAGCAGGCATTGAACTCCTCACACAGGAGAAACTCCATTTCCCTCCCAGCACCAGGCGCAAGGGTGGCCAACTGTCCAGCACAAATGACATCACCAGCCACAGTAGCCATCCAAGCACCCTAAAATGTTAAATCAATGTTCAGCTGTTCTCTCTCACAGTGACAATTTCTGAGGACAGCCTATCTCGAATAGCAGGTTTCACATGGGAGCCAAAGACACTGTCTCTAAGACAATTTAACCACATCTGCAGACCAAACTACAATTCCAAATGTTTAGAATTAATGTTGCTCGCTGAGAGGTAGTTTGTTTTCAGTTTAGTGTAGACAATTTATATTGCAAATCTCAACTCTCTTAGGGATGAGACTGTGCCTCAGCTTTTCGCTGAGTGCATGTTCGCTCAGGATTCAATCATCAAAAATTCAGTTCATCATACAGATCCATTTTAGCAAAATATTCATCCATATCAGTATTGGCAGTAGTGCTGTGATTCTTTGACACATTTAATGATGGATTTGTAGCTAGTGAGACAACTCCTATAAACTTCTGTAAAGTGTGAATAAGGCACAAAACAATAAAAAAGTTCTGCTTTTTATCCTACTACTATGTCATAGAAGTCTTTTTATAAACTTATCAGGTTCCATCCTAAACAAACTCTTCTATTCCCTTTAGTCTCCTTAATTTTTTTCTCCAGGGAGTTAAAAAGTTTCCTAACTAAATTCTTTCACGAGGTCATTTGAGCTTTTTTGCCTATTTTTTCTTTCAGTTTACATCACCTCACTCAGTGAATATTTTCTCCTTTCCCTGACATGTCTATCCTGGTGTATTTATATGGAAAAGCTGTATTACTTGCTAACCTTTGGTTTGGAAGCATAAACATGCCAAAGTCTTGCCAGATTTTTCTGCATTAGTGATATCAAATCAGCCTGTACTTGCCTTCCATTGCACAAATGTGTAAGACCAAGTAAAAGAATGGCAATTGAAAGTAAGAACCAAAAATACTGTGGAAAGGGGGAAGCCACTCAAAGCCCTGTAAATAGGGGTGGAAATGTGGCAGATATCTGTTCCACAGCCATACTGAAAAACTACAGCAGGAATTTGGTCTGAATGGAAATATAAAAACATTTCTATTCAAATGTTCTACAAAGCAAACTGAGACAAATAATTTTGATTTATGGAAGTCTCTTATTCAGTCCTAAATGAAATGTTTAGTTGTCTTTTTGATTCTTTGGTCTTTTTGCAGGCTTTGCACTCCACTTCCTTCTTTAGAAAAGAACTCTGCAGGTTTCAGGTAGATAATATCAAAACAAACAAATTAGCAATATCAAATATTTCTTTCTGAAATTGTTAAAATGAAATGGTTTGACATTTCCCCAATTTTTTCTCCTCTTTTGCAGTCTTAGCCATTTATCGTGACATTACCTCACAGTCTGCTTAACTAAAATGTCCATTTTTGGCAAAGTTACTGATCCTCAGAACAGAAAAGGGTCCATATCTGCCTACTGGGTCTGCCTCATCTTACTCTTCATCCTGTCAAAAAAGGTGGTTTATAGCAGCGTCAGCAAAATGACAAGTGAAATGTTGATGGTGAACAGGTTTCAGTTATTATTTGCCTCTCCAAATAGAAAAGCTAAGAAATACCAAATGTAGTAGCAGATGGCAGGTTAAAAAAGAATTATTTTTACCACAGAGTTCCTTTGTACAGAATATTATGAAGACTAAGAAGTTTACATGGGCTAGAGGGATAAATTTATGGAAAAGAAAGCTTAGAGGATGGCTGACAACACAGACATCACCTGTGGCTCAGGAAGACACCAGGCTGCAAACTGTTGAAGGCTGGAATGACGTTTTGGCAAGCGATTGTTGCGTGCTTCCTCTGTTCCCAGTGGATGTAGCTCTGGACACTTTCTAGGACACTAGAGGAAGGACACTGAGCTAGATAAAACCTTGATCCAACCCACTCGTCTGGTGTGAAGGGCGTTTGTGCAAGTAACGCAAAGGAACAGAATTAATGAAAGGACCAAACTTGACTGCTCTGCGTGTTGAGCACAGCTGTGTTTCAATGGTACAAACCTTATTAAAAATGTCACATTTGATGTCTGCAATGCTCTTCTGAGTTCGTACTGAAAAGTGAGCAGCTGCCCATCTGGGAGGCTTTAACAACCCAGATATTATCTGTTTTATTTCCCTATTGGTAAGCTTATGATAGCATGACCTATCAAACTGTTTACTGTGCCATACCAGTCTACTTTATTTCTTTTTGTCTTATGAAGGGATTCAAATATGTTGAAAACAGCAGTGTCAATAAATAAGCAGAAGGCATCTGCTAATGTCTTCTGCCAAGAAAAGGAGAGTGGGGAAACCAACATAATTTAATTTAGACATTTATTCAATTGCCTAAAGCCTATCAAACACCAATACTTTATAGTTCCCTTCACTTTGCATAAACATTTAGCACAGCATGGGGGTGAAGCTGCTCCTCAAACCCAACTCTCCCCACTCAATGCTGATTTCATTGCATCCTTTAAAGAAAGGGCTAGCAGCATGTCTCTGCTTTCTCTTCTGAAATGAGCAGAGAGAAAATTAAACTGATTAAGGTTTTTTTGAAGCCTCAGTCCTTTAGCTGGGTTCTTAAGCATCATGGTGACAGCTGTTGGTCTCACTTGAATATGTAGCCTTGAAAAACTAGCTAAAAATCTGCTCTGTGATTAATGGACAGCATGTGGAAATAACCATCAGTGGCACTGAAGAACCAATGTATGGAACACTGCAAGAAGAGTCAGGCTACAGAGAGGAAATTCCTGGGTTTTTAACACCTGTAATAGCTCTTCCATTAATTACAATGCAAAAGAGTAATTGGTTTTGCCACTTTTAGAGATGTGGGAAAGTGTCTTCTCAAAGAAAAAGATGGTAATGTTACACTATGTTTTAAAGTTAAATTAGTTCTCAAAGCCTCAATTTATGGATCACTTGCTAGAAGGTTGTAAACATTAAAAACATACACTTGGTATCTTCTGATTCCCAGCTGCATTAAAGAATGCAAATACTCAATATTGTCAAAATAGTATTTCGTCTGTCAACAGCTCCTGATTTCATTACTGGAATAGTGTAATTCTGTAACTGGGAATTTATTGACCATGATGGTGAAGGGAGTGACAGAAGATTACATAAATCACACACCAAAAATCAGGGTAAGGTTGCAAAAGAAACATTATGCGATGACTCACTGCTTAAGGACTATGTTAATTAAGTATTAGTCAGGGCCTGAAGTGTCACATTGAGAGCTCACTTCAATTTGTGGCCCCAGATACAGCTACAAACAGTTGGAAATGTGCCCAGTGAGACACAAAACACACTGCTGAAGCACTTGGGCACAGCTCTTCAAGTTGTGCATGTTACTGCATGAAGTGAGAGAAAATGAGGAAGAAAAATGAGGGTGGAGAAAAGGAGTGGAGCCATAAGCATTTGTACCACAGAGAGATGCTACTGTGAGATGAATGGTGAGAGGCAGGTAGGTGTGGAGAAACAAGAGAGGAGGCCACTGTTAGTAGGGAAGGTGCCAGGGAAGGGGGCAGCCAAGAGAAAGGGTGGGCTCAGGATGAAAGAAGCCCACCCCTGCCCTGCACTGCTGTAGTCTACCCTTGCCTCTACCCTAGTGCTCCCAGTGTAGTGCCAGCCACTCAGCCTGGACATCCCCCAGGGAGGCTGGGATTCGCTTTCAGCCTGAAGAAGAGTTCTGAAGGAAGTCAGCTGTTGGAGCTGCAACTGGGAAGCTGATCCTGAGGGTTTTCTCTGAAGTGGAGTGTTGTCCTGATGCAACAGTAGCTGCTAGGTGGCTGTTCACAAAGTCTCATCTGGGTTCCTTATTTCACCAGGGGAAGATCCCTTGTTTCATTTCTGTTTCTCTATTCTGATTCTGTAAAATGAGATTATCTCCCCTCCACCTAAAAGAATTTTGTGGCAGTAAATACATGCCTTGATATTCTGGTTATAAAAAAACCACGTGGAAAGTTGCAAAAGGAAATGAATGTCTATTTGTTTTCAGAGTAGGCTTTAAAGTTTTAAAGTCATAAAGAATAGTGGTCATTCACTGAATGAGGGAAAAGTTGATCATAAAAGTTAGACTGCAGATAAAGAAAAAATATTTGATAATGCATATGATAATTAAAAATTATATAATAATACAGCTGGACAAGAAGTCTGACATAGGATTGTACGGTGTTTCAATTTTTAGTGCTAACCTTGCAATTTTAGTAACACTAATTTTCTTCTGACTGGGGTAGCACACATCAGAGACATCTCTGATCACCAAATGATAGAGCATTCACTCCTTAATTCATCTAAAATATGCAATAGGTCTTTGCACGTAGTAAGATGCTTTTTTGAAAGTATCTTTTTTCTAAGGAGCTATCAAATACTTCAGAGATGAGAATCTCAGAAAGCACATAAGGAACTGAAATTACTAGTTGCTTCACTGTAACTTTGTACACCAGGTAGCTCACAAGTACAATGGTAGGGGTGATGAATCCATATGAACTTTTCTGATATGCAGGCATACACATACAAATAGACACACACATGCACACCCCTACCTTTCTCATTGTAAATTTCCCTTTTCTGAGTCTCTCTTATTGAGGGTATTTTAAAGCTTCAAAACAACCTCAGTTACGCTCTCCTGCACTGTATTTTTATTCAAAAATGTTTTCCAGTGTTTGTCATTTCCTCCTGGTTTGGTGGCCTCTGCAAATCTGACAAGAGGGCACACTCCCCTTTCCAGACTCTTGGTAAAGATGCTAAATAGGACAGGTCCCAGGACAGACCCATGCAGTATCCCATGTGTTAATGGCCTCCAAGGTAGAGTGTGACCCGTTAAATGTGACCCTTTAAGCCAAATCATTCCACCAGTTTTTCTGATTTTGTTTTACCCCCATGCAGCTCACAGTGCCCTAACTTGAATCATACTTGTTTTATCCATTTTCCTCTCCACATCCTTATATAACATCAAAACATCAAAAGGCTGGTGGTGACAAAGGTCAACAAGGTGTATATAGGAATTCATGTTCTCCTGGGAGACAAAGGAAGTTGCATCCTAATAAACGTCCTTACAATAACACTAAGTAGTCTTATTAATGCAATGATTGTGAAGATGCTGCAAGACAGAAAAAAATCCAGGTTCCCATGGTGCAGGAACACAAGAGGACAACAGTCATTAGTAGAGACGTTGAAAGAAAAGATGTCTTAGAAAAAAGACACTGAATGCTAATTCTCTGCTGCCTGTCATTATTTCAGGGAAACTGGACTCTTTCCAAAGCCAGGCACTTTGTGCATTGCTGCGCAACAATGAAAGAGCCATTTGGGGTCAGCAGTAACTGTAAAATGAATGGACAGCAAAGGAGCACCTCATTACTCAGTTTGACTGAAGACAGAAGAATATTTGATGATCACTTTTACATTCTGTCTCCGAAGCTGACCACAATTAAGCCAAGCCAAAATGTTGATGGCTAACGGGATGCCACTGAGCTTCAAATGTTATATAGAATCCCATGGTGTGTGAAGTCAGAACCAGTAACACATTTCTGTGGTCTAATTAAAAGCAATCACAGAAATTTGATGAACACTGTCTTGGTGCAAAACATTATCCTAACAAGAGAAGATGGAACACTTATGAGAACTGAAAAAAAGCCCAGCTGGCCAAAGGATCAAAAGGTCAAACGTATTTCACCATTGCTTTTAGTTTCCTGTAGAAATTATAAACAGAAGGATCTTTGAGAAACATAAGCAAGAAAAATAGCTACAGCAGCACCTGAAATGATGGTGGGCAAAGGAATTTCAATGGCATTCATTGTAGCCTGAAAGAAGAAATTGCTCACTTCACTGGGTGAAATGTATTAACCTCTAACAGGCAGTGAGTCAATAAAAATGATTTAAGACTTCTTTCTGGCCTGAAATTTCGTGAATCTATGAATACCAGATGACACCTGTGCAAAGCCAACTGCTTATCATTCACACCATGATCTGCTTTGTTTCCTCAAGTATTAAAAGGACTGTGTTCTTCTTCTCTATCTGCCAACTCACAGATACAAACTCTTAAGAGTTTGTAATCATATACCAGAGACTCTGAGTTGCTGCTGCCCTCTGCATGACCTACCTGGAAGCTGTGAACTTGGGATACATGCACAGAATCGCAGCTGTTCTGCTACCAGCACGTGATAAAAGTGAGAATACAACTAGGCCCTGGTTCTTTAATTTTTACCAAATTCTTCATTCCAAACTATGGATTTCCCATAAATCCCACAGCTCTCGCAACACTGTCAGGATGTGTGACTTCAGATTATGAGCCCTGCTTTAGTCCCATCACAAGACACAGAAGAAGGCAAGGGCATCCTCAAATTCCATAGCCATAAAGTTTTGAGAAGATCATCCATGAGCTAGGGAGGAAAGGCACTTAGGGGGACTTAGAGAGAATGGTTTTCCAAAAGTCAGATGGAAGGGAAGGGTGACAGGAAGAGAGAGGGGGTTGTCTGGGAATCCTATCTTGGTGCTCAAGCTTTGGTGTTATGGAAAGCACTCCATATCTCTCCCTGACTGCAGCAATCAACTGCTTCCCTGGAAGATCAGAGGGGGTTTTATCTCCCTGTGCCACAGCTCGATCAGAGGAGTCAGTCTGCAACTTGTGCAATGCCAAGAGCTTTCTGTTTGCACCTCTGCTACTTTTCCCTCACTTTTCCCACTGCAGTCTGACAGTCACCTTCCTGTGCAACTGTGCATCCTCACACCCCAAGGGTGCTGGGGCAGAGTTTTGTACCCCTCTGTCCAACATGCTGGCATCCTCCCAGCTTTGCACTCCGGGTTCAGGACCACAGCCATGGCCATTGCATTGGATTTCTCATGAGAAGCAATCGTTGCCACAATGTGATCCACTCTTTTTGTCTTTCTCTTCCTCTTCACCCTTTGTTTTGTGGCTTTTGGTGTATACCATTATGTTAGGGAACATGAGTTGCCTAGTACCTGCCAAGAGGAGATAGCAGTGATTTAGGCAGCCAACCAGCATTACTCAGCGATACGTTTGCAAAGAGCTGAGGAGACCATTAGCGTAGGCAATGTGTGTGTGTAATCAAGCCATGCTCTGAACAGTATGATTAGCACTGAAATAAAGATGAGTAATAAAGAGGTGGAGTGCATCAGAGTGAAACCATGTATTTACTGTAGAAAGAATATCTGGGAGGGAAAACCAGACAGAGCACTGGAGAAAAGACTCTCAGGGAATGCCGACCACTACCCCCAGCACCAGCACCACCACTTCACCTCCCACCTAGATGCCATGGAAGATTCCCTTTTCTATTTCTCTTTCCCTTTTTTCTTTGTCCCTTTCCCATTTTCTTTTCCCTTTCTTAAATTTGCAGATATTTTAATCTTTCCTTGAAAATGGCATTCCCACCAGACCTGATGTCCCTCAGTTTTTTATATCATCAGTCATATCCAGACACGCTCCCTGTAAAACATCTATGTGGATGTTGCTGGATGAAACAGCTGGGTAATGAGTCACTTCAGTGATTTATTGCTGCTGCCTAAGGTGCCCACTTCTAAGTTTTGTAACAATTTCCTACAAATTAATACCTAACAAACCTAAAAGACTTTGCTTCTTTTTGTCTGATCTTCTTGCATATAAAAACTCTTGTCCACAAAATTCTGTGTCTTTGTCTCTCAGCCAAATGCTTCTTTTTTCAAAGTGTCTTCTCTGCCTCTCTCACTTTCCTCTAACAGCCTGGAAGAATTCCTGCTGGATTCCTGTCTCAGGAGTGCTACAGGTCATCTCTGCACACTGTTTTTTTATTCCTTTGTGGGAAGCAGTAGGCACCAGTGGGCAAGGCAGTATACTGACACTTGAGACTGCTGGGGTCTGTTCCTGTGCATGACTCCTTTTTTCCATGTTTTTGGGCAAGATATGCCACCTTTGGGCCTTGATTTCTTTATCTGTGGTAAACAGAGCATTGATACAAGGTTCTTATAGTTATCTGCAAAGTACTTTGACTCTAAAGAAGAGAAGGGACTTAGATAAGCATGTGGGTTTTTGTTAGATTTGGCTTGTTGGCAATGTAATCTTTATGAATAAATAGGTCCTAAAATTAGACCACTGTGAAGTCAGCTTATTTCATTTCACCAAATCTAGGAACTTAGTAACAAGGGAGAAAGGAAGCTCCTGGAGAATGCATGGAGAGGTGCCTGGTCATGTTCTTCTCCTGTTCTTTTATACAATCTGTGCAAATGAAAAATCCCTCATTCACAGCTAATTAATAGAAGTGTGACTTATTTCACCTGATTTATCCATATAGAAAGTAGGAATCTAATTCAGACATCTAATTTTCTGCTATAGTTGAGAGGGAGACACTCGTGGATGAGCAGTCCCTCCAGCTGTTAGAATACTACCCTGCACAATGGCATCTTAATCTGGTATCTGTTTTTCTACTAAACCTACTGTAACTGCAATGCCCTGGCATTATTTGTACAGTTTTGTAGTTGCATTTCTTTGGTTGTGCATAATCTTTTTGTGAAAAAGCAGTCTGCTGAAATCTCCCTTCTCAGTTTTTTTCAAGACATGTCTTATTCAATGACTTCAGAAATTCTTTTTACCATTCCTTAAATTAATGATTTGACATTTTTTCCACGTATGTGGATTTTTTTCCCATTTCAAGTACTTTGAATCTGAAGATCATCTATTTATTTCTTGTGTGATAGCCTGAATTTCTTCTATATTAATCATGTCCCATAACACAATGTCATAAGCAAGTTTTGTCAGCATGTTTTCACATTTAATCCTAAAACACAGAAAATTGTTAAGACATCAGTCAGTGGACTACTCCTTAAGGAACTCCACTCCTGACTTTCCTCCGCATGGTACATTCCCCTTCAAAGGCACCTAATGCAGTCTCTCCTCTATCTAATTCCTATTCACCTGAAATTTCTTCCACTAATTTGCATCTTTTCCAATTTCCCATACGGCTGGTAGGCCAGACAGATGACATCGATGGCATTTCTTTTGTCTAGAAAATAAGCCAGCAAAGAAGGATGTCAGGCTATGCAAATGTGATTCACATTCAGTAAACCCAAGCTGCAATTTATCTCATTCTCCATTTTTTCATTGTCTCTGGTTTCTTTTTCCATGAAAATGTGTCAGAGCCCTGAGGGCACTCACAGTACTTAATTGCCCTGATCAGCCTTGCCTGAGGCCTCCACCCACCCCTGCCAGCTCCTCCACAACTGCCAGCCCTGGTTGTTGCCTGACAATATTTTCTTAAACTTCTCATACCCTGGGATCAGAATAATGGGCCTCTAGTTAGACAAAGAACCATCCCTAAATAACATCACTGTGTTTTTATGCTTTCCCTGACTTGAGGTCTATGTGGAAGCACTGCTATTAGAACAATAGCTTTGTGTATTCTCAGGTTTCTTTACAGAGGAATCTAAAGATGACACTCTGTCCCTGACCTGAACTCAGCAATTGCAATGACATTTTTGTGTATGCCTCAGTCCTGGTAATTTTTTAGTTCTACATTCTTAATCACAGAGCCCATATGTTGAATGTGATCATCTTTACCAACAAGTGAGAAGTACAACAACAATTAATGCTTCGTCAGAAAACTTCTTTCTGTAGACCTTCCCTCAGTAAGGTTGTTAGGTACATTCCAAACTTAGAGGCCATTGAGAAAATCTGCATGTTTAAACACTTGACTCTATCAGAAACCTGCACCCAGTTGCCAAGCTTGCTGTCACAAGATTAGTAACATTCTGCACTTCAGCTCACATAATGTAGTCTTCAGGCATCTCAAGGAGCTGACACAGGTGTCAAGAGACAATTTCCAAGGCTAAATATTGGTGTGTGCTTTTTAATACAGTACATTATTACCAGCAAATATTCTCATCTAGCAGCCATGCACCATATGGTTATCGAGGTTCAAACAGATTGCTAACCCCAGACTGCCTTAATTCAAATAAATCATGGCATTCTCTTAATGTATTGGAGACTGCATCTGTTATCCTACACCTGTCACTACTGAAGCAATAGAATGATTTATGGTTCTCAACTTCAGGGTGTTATGAAGTGGCAGATGGATAGATCCATGTGCCACCATCCGTTTGGGGACAGATGGAAGTGTAGCTGTGTCATAAACTTCAGACATTTTCCTGATAATATCAAAGCTCTCTTTTCTTTCGAGAAACACACCTAGAGACTGGTTACTCGCCGACATCTCCATGTTTCTTTGATAACTGGAACTGTGCTTAACATCTGCAGGTTTAACTCATCATGTATGATGTGAGGTTCACTTAAAAAATTTGTCCACACCGGAGAAATGAAGAGCAGTACATAGCTTTGAAGTATGAACAAGAAAAAACCTCTCTAATTATTTGTTGTTTGCAACTCAACTTAAAGGGGATTTTGGTGGAATTGAGTGTGTGTGTGCTTGTATGGATGTATGTACACCTTAGAGAAAACACACCTCCTACTGATTCAAAAACCAGTAATGAAAAATATTCATAACTTGGCAAATAAAAACAACTGCAATCTTATTTTTAAGTTGCTCTTTGTTAAAGATAGGATTAATTTCATTCAGCCTTAAAAATCTAATAAAAACATGTGTGTCTCTCATGTGGCCCTATGGACAATGAAGGGTAATTCCTCTTGGGTTGAAAATACATGTCAGAGAGAACAACCTTTTAAGCAAATGCAGAATATTTTTTATTATTATTTGCCAAAATTTCATCACATAAAAAAAGATAACCCCCAAGAGTTTTCTAAACATTAAGGTCAGGAATATATTACGGTTAGGATATAACATGACTTTCTCAGTTTAAATTACTAATTTATCTGTTTGCCCAATTTTTTTCTTCGCAAGGTCCTTGCCCTCGCTTTCATTTACCAGTTGATTGAATAATCATATATTACCATATATATTGATGTCTGGTCTTTTCAAGGTATTTAAACATTGCTGTTAATATTTTCAATTACCCACTGTTTGAACACCATGAAAATAATTCAAGAAGCTTGATATATTACCAAACATCTTGAAGACATTTACTTTGAAGAGTCTTGGTTTTTTTTATTTTATGATTTCAGCTTTCATAATTATCCCACTGACTGTTTGGAGAGGAGCAGAACATGTTTTTCTCCATTATCAAATAACTATAATACCTTAGACAACAAGATGAGATTGACCAGAAATGCATTTCTATGTAGTCTTTCTTCTCTTTCATGACTTTTCATGACCAAAGTGGAGCAACTGAATTTCCAATGCCATATAATTTTACATATTAGTACAGGCAGACTATTTTTTATTGTGCTTTTCATTCATACCAAGAATCTGTAAATGCCACCTGAGCTGCTCTGAAATTTTCTGTAACAAATCATTATCCTAGAGTCTTTCATTCACATTACTTTTTTGATGGTTATTTACCTGGTTCCATGCCAACTTGCTTGCTTCCTCAGCAGCCACCAAGGGACCTGGAAAAATTTCAGATTCCTCAGCTTTTGAGCTCTGTGACTATAGAGGATTAAACACAAGAGTTAAATTCACTATTTCTTCAGAAAACTATTGGCTGACTAATAAAAGAGCACTTGATTAGTTACCTCTACATTTTGGTTCTTAAGAGCTTCATCCTGCCCCAAACAAAAAAGCCTGTTGGAGCTCCAACTACAAAACTTCCAGACTCTTTTACAGGTCACCAAGCAGGATATGGTGAAACAGGAGACCTCTAGATCACTGGAGTATATCTGCAGCTAAATATTAAGGAATTTTGACCCCATTAAAAGTTCTGGAGTATTAACTACTCATCCCTGTTCTCAAAACTATTTTTTGAGATGCAGAATTTGCTTTTTCAGCAAGCTGTGAATAAGACACCATGCACTAACAGATGTTACTATGCATCTCAGTAGACATCTCACCGCTCACTAGAGTTTTCATATTTGTTTGATGCCATGATGCAAGATTTTCAGGGTTTTTACATATGCAAATTTGCAGCCAGAGTACTTAAAAGGATTTTCAGAATGGCCAATGGACATCTCATTCCACTGATTTCAAATGTGCTTTTGCATTCTGTGTAATGAAAACAAAGAATTAAGTTATCATTATTGCCTCTGTGGCAAATACTCTGCAACAGGAGACAATGGTCTGTAGAGTAGGAATTTCTCTATATATTATGAAAATTACTGATGTTCTACAGTTGTGCTTTAGAGCCTAGAAGGTATTCAAATTGCAAAATTATTGTCAAACTATAAGCAAATTAGCAGTGTTTTCTGAAAATTTAATGTATGAATTTCCATTCCTGAATGGAAACTGGTCTTTAATATAACATGAAAAAACTTTAGGCCAGTGGGACAAATTCCGCCTTGTCAGAAGCACAGTAAAATCTCAGTATTTTGCTGACAATTAATGTATTGTAAATCAAGACATTTTCACCAGTACTGAGCAATGTAAAGGTAGCAGTCTTGGAGGAGATATAAGTTAATTTTTCTGTGAAAACTGAGCTGGCTCAGACAAACCACAATTCTCAGTCAACAGCTTCACCCACAAGAGAAACAAAAATACTATGCCAACTCCCTGCCTTCATGTGAAAATCCATTGTCAATGTTATTACATATTTAAGGGTAGATCCAAAACCAGTGGATGTCTGCCATGTATTTAATAGACTTCAGAAAAAGTCTTTCAGAATCATAAACAAATTAATTGTAAATAGAAAATAATAGAAAGCGATCTCAATGATATTTCATTATTTTAGAACACCTACAGTTGGAAAATTACCTATAGAAGTTATAAACATATTTCTGATGTATGAAACTACATATGCAGATAAACCTTCACACAGAAATAAACGTTCTTCTTGTTTTATCTTTTGTTTTCTGCATTGTATACATACACTATTTCAACTTGAAACTCAGCAGCCCAAAGGAAGTGGGAAAGTTGGTAAAAATTCTGAATAAAATAGAAAAGGCTAAGAAATCATATCTGTCTGAAAGTCTGAGAGAAAGCTTAGTTGAGTTTAAAATGTTTCTGTAGATTACCAACAACTATATACAAATGGACTTATTTAAGAAGTCGATGGCTGTCAGATTGATATTCTTGAATGAAATTACTAATGTCATCAATTTTCTAAATTTAATCATAATTTTTGTGATATTTAGTGCTTTTCTAGTAGTTCTAGATTCTTTGAATACAGTAATAATGTAGTAATTCCAGGCTTCATGAGAAGCTAAATTAAGTTTTTAATTCCTAGAGCTAAAGAGAAAGCAGCACGCCAAGGCACAAAACCAAATAGCTAACAAAAGGATCAATTAAATCTACAGGGGGGTTTTATCCCAAATCATACTTTTTAGAACTACTAGGATTTAGCAGCTGTTAAGAACTACTGTTAAGAATACAAAAAATGCTAAGGCTTGCATGACTTGGGTCTTATATTCCCATTATGTTATTCAGGCTTCGTTAATCAATGTAATTTGGGGGCTGCAAGTAGGATTTTTTTGGTGAGACAATTTTTCTTATGTTACAGGCAGTCCCTTTATTTCCCTCCTGAGATGTATACTTGTCTCAAAAGAAGATAGGAATCCAAGGCAGAGCCCCCAAACGAGTCAGTTGAACAGACTCAGTCAAAGACAGAGCAGTAGCAAATGTTAATACTTGGTTCAGAAAATATGACCTGCCAGGGGAAGTTGAAAGAATCAGATTGTTTAGACTAAATCAAAGAAAAGACATGTTTGTATCCTCTTACATAAAATATTGCCAAAAAGCAGAAAAGACAAACTCATTCTGCATTCCTGTGATGGACAAGATGAGAAGACAGAGGATTAAGCTGCAAGAAGGCTCATTTAGGTTAGATATTAGTAAATGTAATTTTACATGGTTTCATAATAGCCCTTTAACCTCTCCCTCACAAACCCTATCACTGTGTTAGGGAAAAAAACAGACTTATAGAGAGGATATTCCTTAAAATACTGGTAACATACAGTTAAAAAAATACAGAAATATAGAAAAAAATACAGAATTCAATTCTGAATATCAGTAACTTCCCAGGTTCTTTAAAATGTGAAAAGCAAAAAGACCAAGAAGGCAGAAAAGCAGAAATTAAGAGGTGACTTACAGATGCTTTTTCCATACCCTTCAAGTGTACATTTTATCATAATGCATTCATAATTATAATTATAATTATAATTATACAGGATTCACCACATGCTAAAAGAATTGTCCCATCTTTCCCATCCAATTAACAAAAATTAATCAGTTTTTTCTTGAACCACACTAATCCAGTCCCTTTTAAGACATTAAGATCTAATATATACAATCAATCATAAGTTTCATATAGCAAGAGCTTGATGTAAAGGGCTCATTATGTCAACCACTGAAATTATAAATAAACTTCTGCCAATTGCAACTTCTTATTTTAATCCACTAGAAAAATTATGTAGTTACATTTATTTACCCTTTTTACCTGGAGATATTAAAATACCTGAGAAATTTTAATTATTCTCATAACAATCCAACAAGATAGCAAGGTGTTAGTGTGACCTACTTAAATAATAAGAAAATAGAATGACAATGACTAAGTCACTTTCCTCAGATCATGCAGAAAATAAGTAGCTATCACTAGAGCAAATTAAATAATTCTTCTTTTCTATTTACTAGATAGTGCTTCCTCTCTAACCATGATAATGTCATGATTGCTTATTTATGGCAGAATTGTGCAGAAGTAATTCCACTACATTGCAATAACTGATGGAAATAAAATGAGAATCTTGTCCATCCAGTGGGGCATTTCTACTTCTGCTGTCATTTGCTCTTTCTCTCAATTTTAACATACGAATTTGGTGTTCCATAATAGCATCTGAAGATTGAGCTTTTGAACATCCAATTCACTGAAGCTGAAAGTGGAATACTTCACTAGGGAAAGCAGACTCAATGCAAGTGGTTAAAGGTCAGCTGCAAGATATTCTGCTTTCTATATTGCATGTGGAAGGCATATTACTTGTGCAGCACCATAATAGAGTGGCTGTCTATTAGACAAGAGTAGCAATGCAGAAATCTCATTGCGATACTACCATCTTTCAATAATGTAATTACTTCATTTACATTACAGCTTCATTTAGGCTGGAAAAGATTGAGTCCACCCATTAACCCAACAGTAAGTTCACCACTAAAATATGTCCCTAAATGCCCCATCTACACATCTTACATCCTCCAGCAATGGTGATTCCACTACCTCCCTGGGCAGCCTGTTCCAGTGCTTGACAAGCCTTTCAGTAAAGACATTTTTCCTAATGTTTAACCTAAAAGTCCCCTACTACAACTTGAGGCCATTTCTTCTCATCCTGTTGTCACCTGGGAGAAGAGACTGACCTCAACCTCTCTACTACCTCCCTTCAGACAATTCAGAGAGTTGAGAGAACTCTCAACTTCAGAGAGTCATAAGGTCCCTCTTGAGCCTCCTTTTCTCCAGGTTAAACACCACCCACTCCTCCCTTGGGCATGTGCTCCAGACCCTTCCTCATCTCTGTTGCCCTTCTCTGGACACACTCCAGCCCCTCAATGTCTTTCTGGTAGTGAGGGGCCCAGAACTGAACACAGGATTTGAGATGTGGCCTCACCAGTGCCGAGTACAGGTGGACAATCACTGCCCTGGTCCTGCTGGCCACACTATTGCTGATACAGGACAGGATGCCTTTGGCCTTCTTGGCCACCTAGACAAGCACTGGCTCATGTTCAGCCACTGTTGACCAGTATCCCAGGTCCTTTTCCACCAGGTAGTTTCCCATCCATTCCGACCCAAGCCTGTAGCACTGCCTGCAGCTGTTGTGACCCAAGTGCAGGACCCAGCACTTGGCCTTGTTGAACCTCAAATGGTTGGCTCTGGCCCATCAGTCCAGCCTATCCAGACCCCTCTGCAGAGCCTTCCTGCCCTCCAGCAGATCAACACTGCCGTTGTTCATGAACTGACTGAGGGAACACTTGATCAGGATTTCATTTTACTGAATCCCAGAGAATCAGTATTTGCTGATTTTACATTTAGTTGTCTTCAATATATTTTTGTCTCTTGAAGGTTTTTAAAACTATATTAGGTTCCTGAATTACTGTTTCTAGGCTTCATCCATACCTATTACAACACAGAAATTAAAAAATAATAAATGTCTTAGACTTCTATTTGACATTCAATAACTCTAATTTTCCCTTGTCATTTTGGAGTAATTCTTAGATGTTTCTAAATGCTTCGAGAACTCCAGTTCCAGACTACCCTAGCAATGGCTGTACACCAACTCTTTATCTACATTTCACTGTAAGAGACATCATTGCTAACATTCCTCCTGTATGTTTAAGATATATCTTATAAGCTATATCTGAGGTTCTTCAGAATCAATCATGTCCCATCCCCTGTCTTATCATAGAATGATTTTGATTGGAAAATGGCCTCTTTAAAGGCCATCTATTCCAACCATCATACAATGATCACTTCATCTTCAACTACACCACATTTCTCAGAGCCCTGAGAAATCTTACCTTGAATGTTTCCAGGGACATCAGCTCCAATCTGGACAACCTGTTCCAATGTTTCACAGCTCATAAAAAATTGCTTTTACCTACTCTGAGCTGACCTTTTGTAGTTTAAAAACATTACCACTTGTACCTATCACTTGGTATAGGTCCTATTAAAAAGTCTCTCTCCGTCTTTCTTACAAGCCCCCTTTAAGTACTGAAATGCTTCAATGAGCTCTCCCTGGAGGCTTCTCTTCTCCAGGCTGAACAACCCCAAGCTCTCTCACCCTGTCTTCATATGAGAGGTGCTTCACCCTCTGGTCATCTTCATGTCCCTCCTATGCATCTGCCCCAACGAGTCTGTGTCTTTCCCATGCTAAGGACCCCAGAGCTGGACACAGAACTGCAGGTGGAGTCTCACCAGAGTGGAGTAGAGGGGTAGAGTCATCTTCCTCATCCTGCTGGCCATGCTGCTTCTGATGCAGCCCAGGATAAAGCTTGGCTTTCTGATGCAGCTTGGCTTTCTGGGATCCAAGCACACATTTCCATGTCATGTCCAGCTTTTCATTCATCAGTAGCCCCAAGTCCTTCTCTACAGGGTTCCTCTTGAGCTGTTCATCCCCCAGTCTGTATTGATACTAGGGCTTGCCCCAAACGAGGTGCAGCACCTTGTACTTGGCCTCTCATGAGACTCTCATGGGCACACTTCTTGAGCTTCTCCAGGTCCCTCTGGATGGCATCCTGTTTTTCAGGTGTGTCAGCTGCACCACTCAGCTTGATGTCTGCAAAATTCATAAGGGTGCACTAGATCCCACTGTCTATGTCATCGGTGAAGACATTTAACTGTACTGGTCCCAACGCAGACCCCTGAGGGACACCACTCACCACCAATCTCCATCCAGATACTGAGCCATTCTCCACTATCCTCTGGATGCCACCATCCCATCAATTTCTTATCCCCTGAATAGGCCATCCATCAAATCCAACTCTCTAATTTTGACAGAAGGACGTTGTGGGGAACCACATCAAAGACTTCGCAGACGTCCAGGTGGATTACACCAGTAGCTCTTCCCTCGTTCACCAATACAGTCACTCCATTGTAGAAGGCCACTAGTTTACTCAGGCACCTCCCTGTTCTCCATGTGCCCCTATGTGTCTTGCTGACACTTGAACCTTTATGCTTCTTCCTATGTATTAAGCCATTCAGATTACTGCAGATGGAAACAGATCTGCAGCAGACGAGAACAGACTCTCATTCCTCAAATGAATGCTTTTTGTCCACCTAGCAGAATACACACAGTAGTTTATGCCCAGCTCTGCTTTGCTGCTTCTGGATTAATGTGCAAAGTAGTTGTATAGAGTTATATTAATCGATCAGTGGCTTTCATTGAGTGCTCACTTGGCCATCTCTACCCTGCTTCTCAGAGGCCCACTTAATACGGTTAAGCAAATAGCTCTCAAATGTCTTAAACTTCCATAATGAAAAGCTTTCAACAGAAAACCATTATTATAAAACTGGATCCATATATTCCTTTGTGAAAAAAATATAACAAATCAAACAAGAGAAGTGAGTTAGTTCTGTGATATTTTTCAAATGAAAGTATATCTTTAAGAGCACAAAGGTGTTTGTTATTTTATTTCTGAATTCTTCACAATGACTTTTTGATACTGAGGTGCCCATAACAGTTCATTGTTGTGACAGGCTCTAATATCTAATAGCCTTTTAACATCTCTATGCACTCAAGTCTCCCATATCTCTTCACAGCAGGTTCTATATCTTCTCCCTGCCCCAAGGGCACTGACGAGTCTGTAGCTCTCCTTTACTCTTATTTTGCGTACTTTTTCTAGGGAGACAGTATGATTAATGTCTCCCTGGAAAATGTCAGGCAGCATTCACTCTGCTCTAAGTCAGCCAAACCAGTTCCCTTCTATATTTATTAAACAAACCAGTCCTTCTATTACTACCAGCACTATTATTACTCATTAGTTGTACTGCAGCAACACTGCAGGACCTCAGTTCTTCTCGTTAAGGCACTCCAGCAATTATTATTTAGCAACTATTATTTGCTATTATTATAGCAAATAATTGAACATGTTCTCATGAAAAAAAAGGAGAAACAATGGGTGGGAGTAATAAATGAGAGGAAATGCAAACTAATCATAGGAAACATTTTATGCCAAACTTATTACATAGGGGAAAACAGAGACAATGAATGTAATTTTGGTGGCAGGTAGGCAAGCTATGCATTATATGTAATTACAAACAAATGCTCTCTTCTCCAAAATATGAACATGCCAGTCTGAAAAGGCAGTGCATCCTGGAGCAAAGGGAGAATGTTAATCCTGTTTCTCTTCTCAAGGCAGGAAGGCTTATAGCAAAGCAGACACAGAACCTGCAACACATTTGTAAATTCCTTCCATCCTATATTTTTATTTTAATTACCAGATGTCCAAGCTCTCCCAGCTCTTCATACCAGCTTGGTATTTGGATACTGATGTCTACTGTGATCTCCTTAAGGGCATAAACAGACCCTTGAATCCTTAAAAGTCCCTGTTGAAACAGAACTTCACTGACATTACCTCTTTTCAGAGTTCACATTTTTTTCATATCCAATATCATCTGCCCTCTGGTGCATTCACAATTCATCCCTGAACAGTGAGTATGGTCATAGTGTTCTGAGGGCAGTAATATTCTGAAAAATAATATTCTGAAAAGAAATCTCAAATGGCACTGTATGGATGCAGCTTTCATTTTTTCCTTGGTGCCTCTAATGCAAGCTGTTTACTTTGGCATATTTGAAAGACCACGCTGTTATTTGTCCTAAAACTTGCTACAGATTGATTTGATAATCACGCCAAGTTCTTTCTGTTTCTTTCTGTCTTCAGTCCTAATAATTCAACTCATTTATCAATGGCAGTGAAGGAATGGAATGCCTCTTGCTGTGCAGCACTTGCAGAAGTACGAGTCAAAGAACTTTATCAATTTACGTGTCCAGAAAGTGCTATGAAACACTCAGCATGGTTCCTATATGTTGTGTTTCTGAATTCACACAACTGTAACTATTCTATTTTGCCCACTTTTCTGACTTTCACTGTATTTTCAGAGCAGTCCTCAACACAGATGCATTCAGCCTGCTGAGAACACAATGCCCTAATATCCACACTGAAAAGCAGATCCCTGGAAATAGAAAGGTTAGCTTCAATCCTTTGACAATTATAAACTTATAGTCTGTTGTTAAGAAATTACATTTGAGGAACGTTCAGAACTGTGCGATCCAGAAATCTACCTGCACCTATTTCCTGCAACATTTAACTAAATTTTCAGGTGAAATCATCAAAAATGTAAATAAAAAGGATCAGTGTTCATCTGGAAAAACTCTGCTCATGGTTACCATTTGCATCCACCTTTAACCCTCACAGCTCCTTGATGAATCACTCTTTATATTGCATTGGACACAGTCTGAACCAGTGTGACTTATTTGCCTGTGCTGGAGATCCTGACATATCACAACACAAGAGCTCCTAATCTCAGAGCCAATATAGAGTTAATTTGGGAAAGGATATCAGCCTGCCATGCAAAAACTTAATAGGAGGTGTGGATATATTCTGAAGTGTCTGAAAGACCCATAGAAAATCTCACTTGATCAACAAGGGCAAGTGATCTGAAAGAAGGTGTGCAAAAATGAGCCACTAACACTGGAGTTTATATTCATGGAATTTGATGTTACAAGGACATCATTATTTTTTAAGTTAATCGTAACAGAAAATAGTTGATTTAACACATGACAAAATAATGTAGGCAGCAGGGCAGCAAATGCACTTCTATAATTTGGCTGCTTTTATATAGGCATTGCATCTAACAAACATGTATAGCAACACAACTTCTACTCTGCAGCTGTGGTAAAATCTACTGCAAATTCTTTTTTATTTTCTTTGCAGCTTCAACAAAACTAAAAAATGGAGAGAAAGGTTATAAATAATGCATAATCATCTTTATTTTGTATTTCTTATCTTATAAATACTTTATCTTATCTTACTTATCAAATAGAGGTAATGATTTTTTTTTCTATACCATCTAAGTCTGTATGTTCATAAAATTGGAAACTCAATGCAAGTTTTACAATATTGTTATTTGTAGAGTGATTAGTCTGCATTTCATCATAAGCATTTGTTCATTTTTTCCTTCCAAATCTACTTTGGTGCTGAATGATCTCATGTACTGATATACAATTTGGTTCACTACAAACCAGTAAACAGGGCACTCACCTATTTTGATCCTTTTAGTCTCAGTGAAGTGAAGACATGGGCTTGAGTTTAGATGTTTCAAAGGAAAGGGAAGAAAAGAGGTACTATCTTAGGCAGCAAGACAGCTGCTGTGTAAAAGTACAGTGTCCCATAGGATAAAGATTGCCACAGCCCCTGGGCCCTTTGAGGAAATTCTCTCTCTTTACAAGTTCAGATTGTGCCTATTAATGCTGCAAATGCTCTGTTTTCATCCTTCCTGTTGCAGTCTGTTCATACTTTCTCCTGCTGCTAATAAAGCATACCCTGTAATCTGTTTCTTGAGCAGAAGTAAAAGCAAAATATTCAAGCCCTGTAACATCCTAGTTTCTTTGATCACAGCTGGGTGGCAATATAGACTAGAAAGACTAATGTCTTGTAATGAACAAATATTGCCCCCACATTCAAACACATTTACCTTCCATTTGTACACCTTCCCCAAGTAACATGAAGAAATTCAGACAGTCTTTCTGGATAAACAGGAATTAAAACCAGTGGGTACCAGATAACCATGATACTAATTAGCTGTGATTTTCTTTCAAGCCTTTGCCTACCTCAACAAATTGCACTGTAACATTAGACTGCCTTTTCTTTTTATGGGTATACTTACATTGAAGGCTCTGTAAACCAATTATAACAATGTTTTTGGAAGTCATTTATTCCTTAAGTCTATGGGGCCATGAGGATCAGGATGCAAGACTTTTTTCCTGTCATCAGAGCATGTCCTCTTCCTCCCAGTCTGTAGAATCCATCTCTCTTTACTTTTTCCCTCTGGTTTTGAATTTTTCTACACACAGTAGCTTGATCTAGCTCCAATTAAAGTGATATACCCTAACTGAGACCTCTAGACTTTGGAGGGGAAAGATCAGTCTACCAAAATGATTTTTTTCTAAAGTTTTCTAACCTCAAGGTTATGATGCAAGAAATATCTCACAGCATTAGTGCCGAAGTCCAACATTTGGCCATCTGATTTCTGAAAGACACAGCAATCAGACATAAAACAGACACACACTCTGGTAAAGCCAGGTTCCAGTTCAAATATAGCTCTGCATCTTGTGTTTCTTATTGCTTTCTCCAGTTGGGCCCTTCAATGTGACGTGGAAAATCAGAACCCTGTCAGTGTAATGTAAAGGGACAATGTAAAAGAATTTTCATGTTAACACTTCTGGCAATGCAGATAGGAAAGTAATAGTAACATTCTATAAACTGATAATTTCTAAATACTTCTAAAATCCTTTAATCATTATAACAGTCTTTTTGTACACAGAATTTGTTCATCAGAAATAGGAGACAATAAACTGAATCAAAAGCTTAAAAAATTTACTAAAAATGTGGCAAGCATTGAAAACAATGTGAGACAGTGGGGGAGAGGGAGAGGGGTCCAGCAAAGTTGCTTGCTATTCAAGAATCACTCCCTTCAGGCTCAAGAAAGATCCACCTCAACAAGTTAGAAATCAAGCAAAAGTGCCAGGAGGCTGGTACAGATGAGAAAGGTACTCCTGAGTGAAATCAGACATAAAAAGAAGTGTACAAGAGGTGGGAGCAGGGATGGGTTAGGAATGGCAAGGCCACCCTAGAGTTGAATTTGGTGAGGGATATGCAGTGCAACAAGAAAGGTTTCTACAAGTACATAAGCAGCATAAGAAAAACTAGGAAGAACATGGTCTCATTGCTGAATGGGGCTGGGGAACTGATAACAAATGGCATGAGAAAGGATGAAGTTCTCCATGCCTCTGCCACAGTCTTTACCAGTAAGACTAGTCTTCAGGAATCCCAGGCATCCCAGACCAGATGAAAAATCTGAGACCCGAGGGAAGACATGCCTTCAGAAGAGGAGGATTATGGATGCTGACAGCCTGGTAAGAGAGGGATTTTCAAGAATCAGTGCAGCCAGAGCCTGTGAGAAAGATAACTTTCCCAGGCAGAAAGAATGTAAATAACCTTGCATCTGGTGTTTTCCTCTGTTAAATGTTTGGAAATAGGTGTTGTTTGCAATTAGCCTATGGTGTTGAGGGGTGTTAATCAATAAACCAATCATGTAGCGTTTGGAGGGAGCTCTATAAAAGAGCGAGTGTGTGTTAATAAAAAAGCTTTTGACTACTGAATCAACTTGGAGTCGTGTCGCTTCTTGACCATCCCTAAAGTACAACAGCAACAGAGAATCAGATGAGGGAGACATTAAACAAATTGGACATACAGAAGTCTATGGGGCCTGATGGGCTCCCTCTACAAGTACAAAAGGAACCAGCTGATGTCAGTGAAAGGCTACTCTCTATTATCTCTGAGAGGTTATGGAAGCTGGAAGAGGTTCCTGAAGACCAAAAGAGAGCAAATGACACTTCACAAAGAGCATTGAGAAAGATTCAGAGAACTACAGGCCAGTCAGGTTCACCTCAGTCCATAAGATGATGGAGAAAATAATCCTGAAAAACATTTCCAAACTCATGAAGGACAAGAAAGTGACTTGCATGGATTTACAAAGGGGAAATCATGTTTAGCCAACCTGATAGTCACCTACTTTGATGGATAAGGCAAGAGAAGTGAATGTTGCTTAGCTCAACTTTTATATGGCTGTTGACACTGACTGTCTCCTGTAATATCCTCATCAACAACCTGACAAAGTACAGGTTAGACAAAGAGATATAAAGGTGGATTGAAAACTGGCTGAACAGCCAGGTCCAGAGGGTTGTGATCAGCTGCAAGAAGTCCAGTTGGAAGCGAGTGACTAGTGGTGTGCTCCAGAAGTCAATACAGGGGCCTAGGCTTCTTCAATGATGTGGGCAGTGGGACAGAGTGCACCTTCAAAGAGTTCAAAAACAATACAAAACTGGAAGGAGTGGCTGATAGTCCAGATTAGTGCACTGTCAGAACAGACTGGAGACATGGGATGAGAGTAACCTCCTGAAGTTCAAAAGAGGGAAGAGCAAAGTCCTTCCCCCAGGAAGGAATAAGGTGGTGGAGCAGTTCCTGCTGGGGGCCAACTGCCTGACACACAGCTGACAAGGCAGACAAGGACCTGGGTGTCACAGCAGACAACAGTGCTGACCGTGAGGTGGGAAATGTGTTGTGGCAAAAAAAGTCAGCAGCTTCTAGGGCTGCAATAGGAAAAGTGCTGCCAGCAGGTGGAAGGTCCACTCAAGGCTGCTGAGGCCAGATCTGGGGTACTGAGTCCAGTGCTTCCCAGTTCAAGATAGATATGAACTTACTGGAGTGAGTCCAGAGCAGGGCCACAAAGTTGATACCTGGTGAGGAATTTGTTTCATAACAGGAGAGGTGGAGAAAGATGGAACTGTTCAGCATGGAGAAGAGAGGCCTCAGGGAAATCTCATCAACAAATAAATATAAATACCTGGTGAGAGGGAATGAAGAAGAGGCAGTCAGACTTTTCACACTAGTGCCCCCTGAGAAGACAAGAGGTA
This sequence comes from Vireo altiloquus, assembly GCA_013396875.1. NCBI lineage: Eukaryota > Metazoa > Chordata > Aves > Passeriformes > Vireonidae > Vireo > Vireo altiloquus. Next base: position 936,047 of record VZRF01011463.1, read on the forward strand.
ATGGGCACAAATTAAAAAACATGACATGCCATTTGCTTTTGTGCACTCTGCTTCAACTGTGGGATTGGACTTGATCTAAGGAGATTCTTTCCAAACTCAACAATTCTGTGATTCTGTGACAAAACAGCAATGAAAAATCAACTAATTTATCCAAAAGTGACAGTGTTCATAAATTAAGATGCAGTAAAACATGCTGAATGCCTCATTCTCAGGAAATAAAATAGTAATTTGGTCTTACAAAAAGCCTACTATTGCAAATGATTGAAAGAAAAGCACAGTGTTTCTACAGAAACACTATGGAGCTCTGGAAACCAAAATTCTCTGTAGAATTATGAGTATCAGTCATTTTGAATTACATTAGAATACATTATTGTGAGGAAAGATAGCAGACTGCTAAATCAAAGGAAATACAAATTCTGTTCTCTTTTTAAAGCCTGCTTTTCTCATTAAGAAAGCCTTAAGAAAATTCAAAGCTTACAGAACTCCTATTATTAAAGCACAAGATATCTAATGGCAACTGCCAAATGAAGATGGTTAGGTTGAAAAGCCTGCTAAAAAAGAATACATTTTTAATAGATCATACCTCCTATGATGTTTGTCCTATTTAAGCAAAATGAAAAAAATTCCAAATTTTGAACTGTGAATATAGTCCATGCCATTCTGTTTTCTCTGTTCCTTGATTTATGTTTCAGAACAGGTATCTCTGTATAATATCTCATAAATGAGACTTGAGATCCTGTGTACCCTCTGAGGAGTCACTACAATGCAAACAAATAGCATGAAGGGGACAAGGTGAAAAAGAGATAGAAAAAAAAAGAAATACATTTAAAGCATAGTAACTGTTTCTGAATGGAAAAGGAATGGAAGGCTGGTGCCTGAGCTTCAGGAGAGTCATGGCATGCTGGAAAATCTGACTAAACCATGGATCCATAGAGCCATGATTCAGAAGACCAAAATGAACTTTTTCTCTCATTTCCAAAAGAGAAAAAATCTGTTGGTTCTGTTTGCTGAGGTCAAGCAGAAAAAGGCAGTGTTTGGCTGCCTAAACACTCACGTCTGGTACTATACTAGACACCATAAGGTAACTAAAATACCTGCTAGCATGTATGAAACATAAAGGAAAATATTGAGGGAGCACAGGAACCCATCCAGATGAGAAAGAAATCATTTAGAGGCACTTACCATTGCATTACTCACAGTTACAGAGCTTCAAAAAAAATAATATACAGCTCCCTAGATTTCAATATGCAGTCACAGAGAAATAATCATCTGAGAAAGCAGCATACACTCACATAGACTTTGTGCCAGAACTAAAAGCTAATCCAGAGTATTGCACAAGATAATGATTGTTCAAGATGTTAGAGAAATACTCACATGTAATATATAGGATTCTTGAAAAAACCCTACGGATTAGGACAGAATTATTTAAGCCACTAATTTTTCGTATGGCTGCAACCTTAACAAAAGATCTGCCAATAATAGAACAGAAAAAGACAGAGTTAGTGATCCTACTGGCAGAATTATTGTTGAAAATTCACAAGTTAAGACATACACATTACAAAGAACTGTAGAACTCTCAGATGGGTTTGTTTCCATACTTCCTTTCATCCAAAATTATAAAATAAGAATAAAACCTTGAGCTTCCAAAGCAAAGCATAATGAATAAAAAAGCTGAAAGTTATTTTTACTTAAAAAGAAAATATGCCTTTCTCACTCTGAAATCACTGTTCTCTGAGAATAAATGATATTCTAGAAATGGTGATGTCTGAGTATGATCTTTACAATCCAAAGCAACCAATATCAAGTTTGCTAAACACTTCACAGCTAGCAACGATTCCTAAAGGCATCAAAAAGAGAATAAAAATGATAGCATGTAAGAATACCAAAAAAGTCACCCAACCCTACCTGCAGTACTATTTTCCTAATCAGAATTAGTTATGTGTAACTCATCTAAAAAACAAGAAACTTCCAAGGGAGGAAACCTTCTCTTCATTAACTGCTGTTTAGAAACACCCCATTTTAGATCTCAAAATAAAATGTGTATAAATGCACTGTCAGTAATCATCTGGCTTTGGGGTTCCCTGAGAGGTTGCAGTCCTCTACAGGTAAACCAAATAAACGACATTTGAATAACTACTCTTAGAAAAATGTCATGTTTTTCAAGCAGGTGTTAAGTACATATCACTTCCTGTTCCCCTGCATTCAAAACTGTATTCAAAAAGCAGTCTTTTAAAAAGCAAAACAGAAGTCAAGGAATCAAAGTTCTGTTAAATAACATCTTTCTCTTTCTGAGATGGTGTTTTGACAAGCTGCTCTATACAATTTCATTAGCAGTAGCATTTTTAAAGAAAGAAATGTCACATGAAGTAATAGGACGACATATTCAAACTAACTGTGTATTTTCTGCCATTCTAATTTCTCAAGGTGGTGGGAAGGATCACACTGATGTGAAAAGTGTTTCCTGAGTTTAAGATTCTGTTCACTTAGTTTTAGACATATAATAGGCAGTTTTCTAGGTAAGCCAGGCATCATAACTTCCCTTTAGAGTCACTGGACAGAAATAAGGACTTTGAAGGTAAGTTTCAACAACTTCATTTTAGTTGTGTACATAAGAGACGAATTTGGCCTAGAAATTCTTATCTCTGTTCACAGATAGAAAGTCAGAAATTTCAGCTGTAGACAACTATGTAGATCCTTATAGGTCTTGAGACTTAGTTTAACTTTATTTGACCTAAAATCATAGAAAAGCAGCATGATTTATACTCAGATTTCGAGGACTTTGTTGCATACCTAAATGACATCTAGATATCTATGTTGATTTGTTTAAAGGTATAGGTACCTTAAACACACATATGTACCAAATATATTTTTATGGGAAACATATATTATAAAACGGATATAATGTAAGTGAAAAAGTGGCACACAGTTTGTCTGTATTCTACTTCACTTCCTACATATCCTTTATCTTGGGTTATAACGGCAGTGAAAAAATAATGGAATATACAGCATGCCTTTTATCATTGCAAGCTTTTTTTTTTTCTTGTTTGTTCTTCATCTGTGTCTTCACCTTTGTCTTGACACAGCTTAAGATATCCTCGTTCCTTCAGGAAGGAAGGTTGGACTAGGTGACTGTCAAGTAGATAATGGAAATTTCCAACATCGAGAGAGAGAGAGAGAGAGAGAAAGAGGAGGCTGCTTGTCACACAATTGGCTCCAAAGAACTGTAAAACCTTATTAAAATCTATGCTTGGCCTTGTGTAAACAGCTAGAAGGACTTCTTGAGGTACAAAGGATGAGGCTTTGGAAAAATCCTTAACAGCAACAGGTAAACAAGAGAAAAGAAAATCCTTAATAGTAACAGGCAGTATGTCCTTACTGAAGCTTATAGTGCAGAAGCTGTATGTGCAAAATGAAAGATAACATTAAGGGTATTGTAACAGGAAACTGCTTAATGTGGAAATAATCTATTCAAAATTGACCACTGATTCCTTTAGGCATTTTTCAAATGTAGTTGAGTAAAATCCTCTTCTCAATGCAAAGATTTAATCTTAGGCCACTTCACTCTGTGTTCTACCACATATGTACTCTATGCCTTCCCCAAATGATGCACATACCAAGCATATACCAACAATAACTGGTTTTCCAGACAGTGAGAAGCACACTAGAAGCCTGAGTGCACACTAAAAATGATGAAAGATATTTCCAAATTCACCATTTGCGTAAAAACATATCAAGTTTCATAACTAAGAAAAATACCCTGCTAGACCCTAAAAAAGTGCAGAAGGCAGAAGCAGAAATATTTGCAGGTTTGGCTCCATGTGGCAGTAACAGATGACTAGCCATGTGGCTTGGAAGTGCTCTTAAAAAAAATAAAAAAGAAGAATAACATTCACTTCCCAAAACTTAAGGAAAGGACAGCGATGTTGTGAATCTGTTTAGACAGCACTCTCTAATGCTGCAAATATGGTTAGTCTCTTTGCACTGATAAAGAATTCAACACCTCAAAAGAACACATGCTTCTTTTTCCCCAAAGGTATGAAAAAATGCAAGAAGAACATAAAAAAATCTTTATCAGCATGTCATTTGATGCTTTGATCTGTGGAAGTCTTTTCAGCTGAAAACTCAGTGGGAAAAATCCTTTAGACTCTATAACAAGAACCATCAAAGCAGCTTAATTTTAAATGGTCAGAACTGGCTGATTTTTAGCACAAAGACACTAAAGACATTTACAGTGTTTCCACACAAATAATCTATTATTTAAATAAATTTATTAAAAAGCATATTAAAAACCTAATTTTCAGATATGGTAGTGCTTAAAGGCCATATAAAAATTTCTAATATCCCACTGAATCTGAAAATCTGAATGCAACCCCACTGATTTCAATACAACTCTAACAGTCATTTTGTCAAATAATCAACGAAATGTGTTGAACCACACTGGAAAACAGGATGAGAATGCAAAACACCTTTTCATTACAGCATATTAACAGAAACATTAGTTTGGCTTAGATTTATCTTTCTCTGTCAGGCAAGATGAAATTGCATTAAACTACTTGTAGCTGAAGTGAGTAAGAAGAACAATCTGTGAATGAAGAATGTATATGAATAATTAATGTCATGGCCACTGAGTTATTGAATCCCAGACAAGAGAATTATTGGATGAGATGATTTGTTAACTAAGCCAAGACTGTTTCCTTCATGTTACATGCACAATGAACAGGAAATGGTCAGTGCTGCAACAGCTGAAGATAAAGGATAGATAAACAAATGAGAATATAATTATTATTATTATATCAATTTTCTATGTATGGAAATTGATCTAAATAGTTTGCTGAAAAGTGTATGAAGCCTATGACAAATTTCAGCGCTAAGTCCAGAACTCATGAGTTCAGAGAACCACCCTTCTTCTCTAATTGTTAAAAGTTACGTTCATAAATTTGGCCTAGATAGTTGGGGTTTTTTTGTAGTAACCATTTATAAGATGGCCTAAAATCCACTACTCTCAAGCATCCTCAGATACTTCAGGTGATCTGTTATCCTACTGAATAGTTACATTGACATAAGTGCATAATTTTGGCCGGAAGCAGGTAACATTTCAGAAAAATTGCTACCATGTAGGTGTGGCTGGCCCTATCTGCCTGGTCTATATACTCTGCAGAAATAAGAATTTTTGGGGTTGGAGAAATGAAGCTAAGAAAATCTTGGGAAAAGACCCAACAATCACATCAGTGAGGTCTGTTTGCCTGTTGAAGAAAACCTCCTGAAGAGTGACATTGTTTCAGTCAGCAGAATCTAGACTGAATGTAAAGATCATTAGAATTGGCCTTTAAAGATCATTATGGCTTTGAGAGAAGTAGGTAAAGTAGAAGGTTCTTTATAATACTGTGAATTGAGTGGGGGAAGCTATTTTTAGTCCTCAATTTTATATTTGGATTTTCAATTTAAACTACTGGGAATGTGGAAAGCTGAAAATATTGTTTTAATATCTCCCCAGCTGTGAACTTTCTCTGATAAAATGGAAAATACTAATATCACCTTATATATATGCAGCTGCCTTTGTCCCAGAGGATCCTAGGACATCAACAAGTTCTTCATAAAGAAAAGTATATTCACTCAATCATAGATTGCAGCAATCAGGTATTAGTCAGGAATACAAAACAAGTTAGAATAGGAGACTAAACAAGGACATTTTGAGCACTGATCTCACACAAATCCCTGTGCTTATAGCTCATAATTAGACAACTCTGTAAGATAATAACTTCAACAGTTAAGTTTGAAAAGCAGCATTGGAAAGGGAACAAAAATTGAGCCTTTCCTGAGATGTAGAGGATGCAGAATACAGCATTTCTAGTCAAAGGTAATTTTTTATCTCAATGTTCCTAAACTAAATGTGGAAGATAGCTGTGGAGGATATGGAATGTTTTAAGAGATGGACCTGGAATCGTTTTAAGGCAGATGAAGAATATTCAAGATTGTGAAAGGAACTTTAGAACAAATCCATGGTGCCTCTAACATTGCTAAATAACCATGTTACTTAAAAAGGTAATAACCATGTTATTTAGTAACTGGTAATAAGTAATTACTAACTAGTAATAATTTAGTTATTAGCAATAACCATGTTATTTAGTTATTTAGAAAACAATTAAGTTCTTACTGAACCAAGATCTTTTCTGCAGACCTTTGTCCACAGTACATCTGCTTTTATGCAATGTTATGAGAGTAGCTAATGAAGTTCTGGAAGTTCCATTCAAACTTTCTCCTTCACAACTGTTGCAAAGGTTTGAAAGGAGGATTGATTCTCCATTTAATATTTGTTCTGATCTGTTTCAGATAACCTGTAATCCTTTCCTGATCCAGTAGCAAGGCAGTGCTCCATAAAAGACAATGTGCTTGTAGCCACAATGGACTCGACAATTAAGTAACACAGGTACATCATAAAATTGTACCAAAAAGCATAAATGTTGTGTAATGGATACTTCTCCTTCAAATGCTCCTCTACCCAGCATCAGTGTATGTACAGCTAGCAACTAGCATCCCAAACAGCTCCAAATACACAAAGGTGATTTGCGTCCTTACTGGCAGAATCTCATTAGTCTTACTTTACAAACTGCTGTTGTCTTAACTTCCTTCCTCATGTGCTCCATATCTCCCTTGTCTTCTTTCACCTACCTAGTCCTTCCTCAGCCTCTCTCAGCTCTTCCCTTAACCCTGGTGTTTCTCACAAACCACACTGATGTTTGTAAGGACTGCTACAGGACCATCTTCATTCTCAAGTCTCATTTTTCAGATAGGAAGAAGCAAGCAGAAAGTAAATCTCATTGCTCAAAGGCCAGATACACAAGTAAAACCAGGGCTGATTTCTTTCCTACTTTCTTGCTTACCACTTTACAGCAATGGTAGCAGCATCTAAATTGTGCACACATGCACACACACACAAAAACACACAAAAAAATCCTGATCTAATTGCTGTTTTCTAGAAAGAGCAATGGAAAAGGTAACTTGAGGCTGAAATTCATGACATTCAACAGTGATGTTTCCTGTTTCCTAATTTCAAAAACAGGTTCAAACCCTGGTGAGTTTTTCACAAGAAAACATAAAATTTGACAATGTCTAGTAGCCTGAGGAAACCCTTCCCTGGATATACAACTTTGTTGTTGGTATCTTCATCACTTTGCCTTAAGAACTGATCGAGCCCAAGCTGAAGCCAGCAAGTAGCAGAAGGTGGCAGATTTGAATGTACAGCGAGGAAAAACACAGCCCTCAATCCAAGCTGGCTCAACCTAGTTGAGGCAGGGAGGTCAGCAAGAGCAGCTGCTTTGAGGAGAACTCTGCCTTATGCCCCAGAAATGTCAATCAGAAATTTGGCCAAGCAACCCTCCAAGCCACAAAGGGGCAAAGGCCTGAGTCAGCTGTAGCATTTTTCTTGCCACACCTACTGTGTTGAAAGATGGAATACTTTAAGAATACCTTTCCAATAATCTTTTTCTCTAGCTTTAAGAATACCTTTCCAATAATCTTTTTCTCTAGCCAGTCTAACACACAAAACAAGCATAAGATTCAGACATCTGTGTTTGTGCATGTTTGCTTACGCGAGTGTTTGTGTCTTTCTCCATAGGTCCTACACATTTTACCCACTAATTTGATTAGCTACCCCAAATAAAAAATAAACTGACCATGGCTTATATCTTTCTGACCAGTTAACCTTTTGGATGATAGAATAATGCTTACAATATAATAATTAGTGACTCCTGCAATAAAGTTGCAATGTAGTCTTACGAGATGGTGGTGTTCAGGTTGGGAGGGAAAGTCAAGGATTGAGGCTAATTGGGTTACTCTGATGAAGAATCCTCATTTTCAACTTGCAGAAAATGTGGAGTATTTCTGTTAGGTCAAATTTTCTAGGAAAGCTTTGCTTGCCTTTGCTTTTTTTACCAGCAAGGTCAAGCAAAGTTTCCATTGCTGCAGGTGGTGTTATACATTTGGATGCAGTTGGTCCTGCAAGGAGCACTCACATTAACCCAAGTTTCATCACTGTGAGCTGCCAACTGTTAAGCAGAACAGGATGTTCAAGCAGATGCAGTATTTGCTCAGCCCAGACTCCTCCTTGAGCATGTAAAGGCTCAGAGCAAGCATCTGCAGAAGGCAGAGACAGCAAGCAAACACTGTGCTGCTGTTATTTGCACTCTAACTAGAATTAAGGCTCTCAAGGTCAGAAGGGTGAGTGTAGATGTTAAGTTGATAAAAAGCTCTTTTCTGTTTCTAGAGAAAAGCAAGGGAATGACAAAGGCAGTATCCTACGTGCCTGCCTCTGAGTCCCCAGCCAAATACCTCTTTATGTCACATTAAATAGGGGCTTAGCTTTTCCAGGCAAGCCAAATAGCTCAGGTCTCATAATGCACCTCTATAGAAGGCAACACAGCAATACTTTTTAATTGCTCTACCACTGTACCCCAATACTAATTCTGAAAATAATGACATTCCGATAATTAGAAAACTAAACACTGACTCCAAAGATAAATAAAATTAGTTAGGGCAGAGCACCTGATCACCCAAGCATAACCTGAAAATACCATCTTAATATAACCAATATACTGCTGCATTCTATATGAATACATTCTTATGCAAGTGAGCAATGTGAACTCTCATGACATCTCCTCAATTGCTATCTCTGAAACCCCAAATGACAATTTAAATGTCAGCACTGTTAATTATTTCTCTACAAGTTATTTCAACAGAATATTCGCTTAATGTTCTTGATTCAAAAAAAGAAAGACTTAAATCTACAACATTACAAAACTTCCAATTATCTACTCTTCGGTCATTAAATTTAAATATGAGCAAAAGCAGCTTGTACAATTGTTAGCACATTTTGTGCCATTGAAAATTAAAATTGCCAAACTATCATAAAATAACTTAAATTCAGGATGAGCACAAACCACAGTTTGTTTCCTGTGATCCCCACAGACAGTACAAAGTCAAATTTATGCTTCTAGAGCATTTTTTTTCCTATAACTTGCTCATCTTTACCAGAATAATTTATAATAAATCCTTATGTCAGCGTGGCAACAATACAGCAACTGAGGCAACTGTGGCAGGATATACAGCAACAGATGAAATGCATAATCTCAAATTTGCCAGTCTTTTTTTTTAATTGCAGACAAGATAACAGACAACAGACTATTTCATTTCATAAGTAAAAACAAGTTAACAAAGAAGTATTTTTGTCTATAGAGCTAGAAACCATCCACATGCTGTTAAACCATAAAATATTTTAATATTTTTATGCTTTAGTAGGAATAACTACAAAGGAAAGACTATGCCATACTAAAAGATGTTGCGGTAATGTTTAACACTATTATGAGTTTCCGGAAAAATATTAGCAGCAAGCTTTAATCAAGTGATTGTTCTTTTGTGTGTGCAATATCTAGCATTATATAGATAAGATTCAACAAAATCTTGGGTCACAACAACCTCATGCAATGTTCCAGGCTTGGGTCAGAATGGCCGGGAAGCTACTCAGTGGAAAAGGACCTGGGGGTGCTGGTCAGTGGGCAGCTGAACATGAACCAGCCCAGCCAGGCTGTGCCCAGGTGGCCAAGAAGGCCAATGGCATCCTATCCTGTATCAGCAATGGTGTGACCAGCAGGAACAGGGCAGTGATTGTCCACCTGTACTCGGCACTGGTGAGGTCACACCTCGAATCCTGTGTTCAGTTCTGGGGCCCTCACTGCAAGAACGACACTGAGGGGCTGAGTGTGTCCAGAGAAGGGCAACAGAGCTGGGAAAGGGTCTGGAGCACAAAGCTGGTAAGGAAGAGCTGAGGGAACTGAGGGCATTTAGCCTGGAGAAAAGGAGGCTCAGAGGGGACTTTATTGCTCTCTACAACCACCTGAAAGGAGGGTGCAGCCAGGCAGGGATCAGTCTCTTGGCCCAAATAACAAGGGATAGGACAGGAAGAAATGGCCTCAACGTTGCACCAGGTGAGGTTAAGATCCTACATTAGGAAAAATTTCCTCTATGAAAGGCTTGTCAAGCACTAGAACAGACTGCCCAGGGAAATGGTGGGGTCACCATCCCTAGAGGTATTTAAGAGATGTGTAGATGTGGAACTTGGGGCCATTGTTTAGTGGTGGACTTGGCAGTGCTGGGTTAGAGTTGGACTCCGTGATCTTTAAGGGTCTTTTCCAACCTACATGATTCTACCATTATTTTTTGCCATCCTTAGAGACTGACACAGAGAGACTAATTTGTAAGTGTCACAAAAAAAAGCCTAATGGCACCTTTATCTCCTGTCTGCATTCTCCCAGAACACTACCCTTAATTGTCAGGTTTCTTCTTGCAGGATAAAGTCTTACAATTCTCCACTTTTAGACAAGGTTTCAGCTTACAGTACGACATATCAATTGGTTTACCTGGCAAATCCCACTAAATCCAAACGCTTTCTGTTCCTTCCTTCAGTGATTTTATAAGCTGCTTAAGAGTAGTTTTCAGTTTAAACTAGAAACAAAATATTTAGAAACAGTGCTCTTCATCTATGTCTGTATTATGTCAGGATTTATCAACTCCTGCCAGTAAATTAGTTAGGCACTTTCAGAATCTTCAGGCACATTTTATGCCTGTCTCATTTTCACAAGCAGAAATCCCTCTTGCAAAGGTTCTTTTTTGAATGTCATTCTTTTGTTATTGCTTATGTCTTAAGAATCTTTTTCAGAGATTTTATTGTCTCTCAGTGACTCCTGCGTGGATTGTTGATGGATGGCTTATACTCAGCTATTCCTTTTCCTTTCTGTAAATTAAGTTGGTGTATCCATATCCATTCAAACTAACATACAAAATGCAATTAATAAACTTTTATAGAGCTGCTATGAATCCATCACATAAATATCACTAAAATCATGTGGTTTCTATGCTAAAGAAATGAGTGTGTTTCTTATGAGAACTACACTGGAAAAAATGTTCAATCAAATCTGTCATCTGAGATTGCAAAGCAAGTTGTGAATATATCCTGTAAATACAATCTGTATTTAAAGTTAAATACACAAATGCACTTAGCTTTTACCTGCTATTACATATAGCACTACAAAACCAACGCATCTTGAAGAATTCAAGTGACAAATACCTAGGAATAATAACTAGTAGGTATACAATCATTTATCATTGAAATTATATCTAAATTATGCTACTCCTTTAACACCACTACTTTTATTCTGCTCTGAAAATATTCTATATTGAATTACTGAATTATGTGTATTATTGCTTTAGTATTAAAAACTCTCAACCCCTAGGTACAGAATCCAACATTTTGACTTTTTTAAATTTCATCCGGTTAAGCATCGCCCAACACTCCAATCTGAGATCCCTCTTCAAGGCAGCTTCCTAGCTAACGCCTCGTTCCCCTTGTTTTTTTAAACAGATCCGTGTTGTACTTTGTCTTGTCTGACATTTGTTCACACTCCGTTGTGTACCTGCCCTGATCTACTTTCTTTTTTATTTTTCCTGCAGAAATGCGCTTATAGCTTTCCATGAATTTTAATCTAAAAGCTGATTTGAAATTAGCTTTTTTTTTTTTTGGCTGGCTGGCTGTCATAATTTGTAAGGCATGTTCTTTAAAGTCAACAAATACCAGGTTTGAATCTGAAAAGAAAAGCTCTAGTCAAGAGACGATGTGGATGAGCAAAAGCAAATAGAAAAGGTCAGCAATTTGATATGGGGTTTTTTTAATATAGTGGGGGAGGTATTCGGATATACATCTGAGAGTTAGAAACAAAACTCTGGCTAGTGGCAGTGAAACTGTCCTTCTAAAAAGCTTTGAAAATGTAAATGTGTAATTTAAAAATTATTTTTCTATATTTTTCTTAAGTTGCCCCCCTCCCAATTCTATTTAGGCATGACAGATGGAAGTTTAATTTCTGAATAACTGATTACCACTGAGAGAGGCTAAGACAGGGAAGAAATTAAAATATATACACTGGGAATATGGCTGAAAAGTTCACTTCCATTTCAGCAGATGAAAAAATGGAAATTTTCTGGCAGTTATGTTAGAAATTATTTCTAGTATATAATACTTTAAATCAACTTAAACTAAGTATTTAAAATAAATACCCTATATTTCACTATTTAAAAAAACCCCTTAAAACTATTTCAATTATAAGAAATTATATTTGAAGCATTAAGTTTCTATTACAGTAAGTAAAGAATGAAGAAAAGTGTAATGAAGTATTAAAAGTGTAATGAAGAAAACATTTTCAGGGCTCAGAGTGCAGCAACACGTCCCACAGCTTTCTCCTGTCATCCTGAGGGGCTTGGCTGCCTTGTCCTCCAGGCCATCTGTGATGTGGTGCTGCCATACCTGGGGTCAAGGCTGCTATGGAGCCCTGAGATGCTGTTTTAGGGGCTTATGGCCTCAGCTCAGGAGCAGCATTTAAGCTCAGGACTGTGTTCCCGGGTCCAGTCTGAGCCCCTGGGTCCTGTGTTCAGCACTGCACCTTGCTGCTCCCAACTTTCCTGACTTGTCTTCTGGAGTCCCCTCAGATATGCCCTTCACCATGGGCTGGGCTGGCCATCCCTTGGCCATGGAGAGCCCCAGTCACTGCCCCGCTCTGCTCCTCTGGTTGGGTGCAGTGGGACTGGGCTTTGCTGGGGACGGCGCTGCCCTTTACCTCAGCACTGCCCTTCCCCTCAGCACTGCCCTTTACACCTCAGCACTGCCCTTTACCTCAGCACTGCCCTCCACCTCAGCACTGCCCTTCACCTCAGCACTGCCCTTTACCTCAGCACTGCCCTTTACACCTCAGCACTGCCCTTTACCTCAGCACTGCCCCTTACCTCAGCACTGCCCTCCACCTCAGCACTGCCCTTTACACCTCAGCACTGCCCTTCACCTCAGCACTGCCCTTCACCTCAGCACTGCCCTCCACCTCAGCACTGCCCTCCACCTCAGCACTGCCCTTCACCTCAGCACTGCCCTCCACCTCAGCACTGCCCTTTACCTCAGCACTGCCCTTTACCTCAGCACTGCCCTTTACCTCAGCACTGCCCTCCACCTCAGCACTGCCCGCAGCTCCGCGCCCGCCTGCCCCCCCACCCTGCACTTGCTGCTGCCTAGCCAGTTGTGATCTAAAGTGTTCCTGGGGTACTTCTGAAATAAAGTGTGGCCATGAGAAAAGAGCAAATCAAAAATAAAAACATTTTTACCTGTCTTCCAGAAAAGGGAAAGGGAAGACACTCTGTTACTTTCTAGAATGAGTAGGCAAGCCTCATCCAGGAGTTCCTGTCACCTGCGCTAGGTGACTCTGCCTTAGCAGAAGAGTGGGACAAGATAATCTCCAGAGATCCATTCCAGCCCTAATAATCCTGTGATTCTGTGACTTTCCTGTGAATTTCCTGTGAAATTCTGCATATAATTTTATTTTAGTCTCTTGCTTTAAAAAAAGAAAAAAAAAATCTTAACAATCATATTTCTCAGCTTGAAACAACATTTCTGCTGACATGAAAACCATCTGCCACAGCACAGTAGGTAGGAACCCAATGAAACTGATAATTCCTTAGAACTGGTATTAAAACTGCTGTTCACTTCGCTAATTTCATTAAACATATTAAGAAAAACAAAGCCAAAGCTGGACATGTAGTGCACAGAAACAGACTAGCAGGTTCTGAAACGGCTCCAGGACAATAAAAAAAACCCGGCAATTTCAGGACAATAAATACAAAGTGAATGGTACCATGCTGGCAGAAAAATTCACTGGTGTTTGAAGAGATCTAAAACCCCCAAATTATTACTGTAAAGAGCTGGAATAGCTGTGATCCTTAAAAGCATTTTGTTGTTGAGTAAGACACTCTGAAGGCCTCAAGAATGGAAAGAGAAGTGTCATCAGGCCAAGGTCGTTTGCAAAATAATCTGAAAATCATTTGAAGCCTTTTGACAAAAGCATAGTTAGTCATTCCGGGACGAAACGGTAATGTTCAGCCTTATCATTATCTAGTAATAACAGTGTTTTAAGGGGAACGGCAAAAAAACCAAACAAACAAAAAAAAAACCCCAACCAAAACACCTTGCCTACTGATTTTTTAAATTATGTTAAAGGAAAAGTACATGTTCTTTACCTCGGGTGAAATTTTCCTGTGGTGAAATTCACTCCAGCTTCCTTCAGATCGAAGGAGGGACACAGGGAGTGACAGCGGGATGCACGCGCCTCTCCCCTGCGCCCATCGGGGCCGGAGCCCGGCCCTTCCCCTTCTCCTGCCCCGGCCCGGCCCTGCTCCCGGCTCGGCCCTGCTCCTGCCCCGGCTCGGCCCTTCCCCTGCCCCGGCCCGGCCCTGCTCCTGCCCCGGCCCGGCCCAGCTCCTGCCGCCTTCCCGCCTCGCCGGCCGCCCTCCGCGTTACCGCGGCGACGGGCGGGAGCTGTGGCGGGACAGGCGCCGGGGGTGGCCGGGCTGCAGGGCTCGTACCGCGGCCACAGCGGCAGCGGGGGCGGCCGGAGCGGAGGGGGGAGCACGGCAGGTAACGGGATGGGAGAGGGCGGCCGCAGAAGCCCGGGGGGTGCTGTCCATGCCCCGGTCTCCTCAGGTGTCCGGGAATCCGGGGAGTGCCGTCGGTGCCCCGGTCTCCTCAGGTGCCCTGTGCCGGTGTCACCTCCGGTGTCGATCTCCTGTGGAGTTAAGTTGCTGGTCCCGTGGCAGCGTCATCTCTGGCCCCTGGTCCCTGTTCAGTCAGTGCCCCTCTGGCAGTGTCGCCTCAGGTGCGGGGCCCCTGTGGAGCCAAAGCTGCAGCGACATGTGCCTTGTCTCACTGCCCACACGTCTGTGGGTACTGGCACCTGTGCACTTGAGAGCCCCACTTCTCTTCCCCACGCGGAATTAGGGCTATTTCATGCTCTCCCGTCACTCATAATGTTTTTGTGTGCAAGCAGGCATGCCCCCACACCTTTATGTCGTGCCGGATCCACAGAACTGGACTGGTCCCTGCAATAGCCTTGTCCTGATCTTCTTCTTCCTGCCGCGGTATTTCTGGGCTGCGTCTCTCAGACTGCACCTGCCAAGCAAGGGAATGACTCGTCAACAGGAATCCAAAATTGTGCTTGAGAGCAGTTATAGACTGGGGGGAGGTTAATCACGGTGTGCGAAGATACAAATGTTTGATGAACGCAGCCATGGATCTATAGCAAATTTAGATTCATGCGCTTCAGAGTGTCTTCGCAACTCATTGACATCACACAACAGGGAATGACCCAAAACAAATTTCCATATGGAGACACAGGGCTAGGCTCAAGCTCAGCACCACCCCCTGTACCTCAGTGCTGCACCAAGTGTGAGACCTGCTGTCAGAGAGCTGAGCTTACTCCCGAACTTTTTGTTGCACCCAATCAAGCCCGTAATTAGAGCTGCGCTCCCCTGTCCTTGTTGCTTGCAATGAGAAAATCACATAATGCGAAAGGAAAGTGTAGAACTATCCAATTTAGACTACTTTACTATGTAAATGAATGCATTCAAGAATCTGAATTACTTGATTTTTAGTGTTTTAACAGGTTAAAACGACAATCAGTGTTATGGAGGAGGACTTAGAAGTGTTCCAGGAACGAGCTGTGACTAAGTATGTAATGACTTACTGCCTTGGGAGTTGAATATATGATGGAATTGAATTATGTAGGTTTATTCAAAATGTGAAACACAAAATATTAATGATTTTGGAAGCAAACTTGATTCTCTATTTCTTCTGCTTTCCATGCAAACTGGAGAAGTTACTGATAATTAAGACACCACATTTTATTGCTTTGGCTAATGCTCTACTCACTGTTTCTCTTAGTTATTTAAATTTTTTAAATATTCATACCTGAATAAGGGGGGGGG